>JACDJE010000103.1:1497553-1563535 GCA_016647715.1 Pavo muticus | reverse complement strand
AAAAAAAAAAAAAAAAAAAAAGCACAAATACAAAAACACCAAGGGCTAACCTGAGTAGAGGCAAAGCAATCCTAGTAAAGACCAAAAGTCTCTCCAGAGTACAAGCTGTGTGCAGCAAGCTGAGCCTACGCCACCAGCACAGCTGGCACCAGCTAAGGCCATTAGTTACTAAAATGTGTTGAATTTGGCTCTTGGAGTTTTTCCTTTATTTTTTATAATGTATTCTTCCAAGTAGCAATGAAAAGTAAAGGCGTGGAACAGGTTTGTATAGTGATGGCATTAGTTTTTGATCTCTTGCTTCAATCAAAAGATGTACACCCAGCTATCAAAATAAAGTGAACATTGTTTAATGCTCCTCTCCTGACTTTCCCTCACCATTTACCTTGCCTAGGTGCACAGATCTGAGCCAACAGGATGTAAAATGTTACCCAGCCAGAACTACCCACAATGCAGATATTTGATTCTCATGTTACTACTTCTCATTTCTGAAGTCCTTCTTTATAAGTGTCCATTTTACCCTAGTCCTCTTTGTAACTTTTAAGTCATTTTCCGTATAATAACAACTCTCACTGAAGACACAGTGTTGGACAGGAAAAGTCATTTTTCCAGGACAGCTTTCTTTTCTCTCTTTCTAAGAACAGCAGGAAACGATGGGTCCCCAAGCAGGTGATCTGCAGAAATGCTGCACACAACTGGGAAATTTGTGAGCAAAAATAACTGCAGCTTCTGCAATGGTATCAGCAGCACTGCATGCAGCGTTCTTGCAAAGGACATAGTTATAATATTGATATGTGATTTGGAGCCTCCACACTTATTTTAATGTTGCCCAACTGGAAATATGTCAATATATCTATTAATTGTAAGGATTCCAAACTTTTAGATATTGCAAGCTGGGAAAACAAGCACTTCCCCTGCCACAACCCCCTCAGTCCTTCCATTTCCTATTCCTGCAATGTAATAAAAATGCCTACAAAAGTTTTGGACAGCTTCCTATCTTTTCTCCTGCTTGAGGAGAAAAATAAATGCTCCTCAGATTCCTTACAACAGAGAGAGGTTTAGAATAGTTTCTAAACCATTTTATGGCATCTTAAAATATTCTCTTTTATCTTTTATATTTTTCTTACAGTGTTCGTAGATTATGGGCTGAGTTTAAAAAACCCTTGGGTGCTAGTTTTGGAGTTGAGAGTATGCATATGGTGCACACATTTCCAACTAAGTGATGACTTCCATGAGACGTAGTACTATATGTGGGTGGGATGCTGGCAAGTAACAGATTTTAATGTACAATTCAAATAAGGGCATGAAAAATCCAAGTTTTGCAATAAAAGAAACATGTTGAAATTCAATGGGAAAAATTTTAAGTTATTTATTCTCTGCCTTCAAAAGAGCTGGGATTTTTGGTTGTGTCCTGAGGCTGTACAAAATGGCTACATGGAAAATCTGTCTCCAACAAAACCTACCCGGGACAGCAGGCATTAGGCTGTTTTTGTGATGTCATCTAGAGTATTGTTTCACAGAAAATATGGAATTGATTGCATTTTGCTAAGTGAAGTGGAAACAAAAACATTTTTCATGCTCAGTTGTAATCACTTCAAAATTAGGGCCAATACATCTTTCTGTCCTCAGCAGAAACCTCGTTACCTATATGCGACTTCAACAGCCCCAAAGGATGCATACAGGTACCACAATGCCCCATAAAAAGCAGGTTCTCTGTTGTAGCCAGACAATAGCTGTGGCTGCCTTAGGACATGGACTGCACGGTCCTTCAAGCTGGAGTAGCAATTCTATAAAAATTCTTTGCCCGAGGCCCCAAGCATAATTAGGGATGGCTCTGGTCATTAACACTGGAGAAGCAGTTATATTGTTTTTTAATTTATCCAGTACCAGCAAAATTCTCAGCTCTGTGCAGTACATAGTTCTCATTTATTTCCTTCCCCAAGGAAAGTATAGCTTGACCACACCATAAAATGTACTGGGACATTGCGTCCCCAGTATGTTATATCATGCTCTGCTCTTTGTTGTATAGACACTGGTACTGAATTGTGTTATAGCCGTACATCAGTAAAATATTTTTAGGTCTTTAAATGTGCTGACAGCGCAATGCATAATAGATAATCACCAGATTCTTGAAAGTCTAGCGTCAAGTTTGTACAGATCCAACTAAAGTCTTAAAGGAAAGATTTGTTACCAAAAAAAGTTCCCAAAGAAAGAAAAAGTAGGTGTCTGTTTATTACAAAAAGGGGAAGATGTTCTAGCAAACGAAGGGGTGAGTGGTGACAGCACAATGCACAGGAACGTCAATGGGAGAAGTATGAAAAGTTTAGGGGATGTGGTATCAGGAAAGAGCAAGAGGTTATGTAAAACTAATGAGACATGCAGAGCCCTGAAACCACACGCTATTACCCAGGGATCAAATCCCACAAATATCCCATGCAATTTAAAAAAATCATTTTTCTCATCACATCTAAGACATAAAATACAGTAGAAGTCTTTTTTTTTTTAATGCTTGGCACAGCATCAAAGTCTCCTATGAAGTCAAAGAAAAGCACCTCCACCCTAAACAGAAGCTTCTACATGGGGGGAAAAAAAAAAAAAGAATGTGCCCTTCACTGGCTATTTCTACTAACGCAAGTAAAAGGTAGGTGGGAGACACACAGAGCTGTCAGCTCTTCCCATCCCACCCAAAGCTGGAATTCAGGCAGAGCACCACTTTTACAGAAACACCACTAGAACCTATAGCCATCAAGTCCCACTGTGCAAAAGATGGTACCTCTGGAAGCTCATCCCTGCCTTAAGCCCTGACCCACTTCTGGCTGAGGGAGGCTCTGCCTGTGCTCCACTGTGCTTCAGAGCCTCTCCAACAATGGCAGAGCCCGCGCTGCCAGCTCCCCAGCCCAATGGGAATGACTGCAGACTTGAAAGACACGCTGCTTAAAAGGCTCTCTCATGTTTCATCTCACCATGTGTTTTCTCTTAGTACCCTGTGAGTTCAAATACCTCCGTATAACAGAAGTCAGATTGAAAAGGCATTGTGCATAAAATAATTCTTATCCGCATTGGTACGAGCCTTTGTGCTTTTTAGCTGCATATACGAGCAGGCAGTGCACTATTAATGCTACTTGGTGCAGAGATTGCATCTTGTTCAAATTCAGTGATAAAAAAAAGAGTTTGTAAAGGTTTTCTTTTAAATCCGATCTGTAACGGCACAGAAATATTTAACAACATCCACATCATTCATGAATAACTATCTTTTGAGAAAGACCAGATTTCTCTCTTTGCTGCTAACTCAAGCTCATATGCCAACTGCAGGGTCAAGCTCACAATGATGACACAGTTTGCAACAGCACCCTGCTAAATCCTAAAGCCAATCCCAGACCTTACAGAAGTTTTCTTAAATAATAACAATAATAAAAATAAAAATTAAAAAAATAAAAAACAACAATAATTCTTTGTATTGAAGGATATGGGTCCACTAGTATCAAGAATCCAAATTGTACCAACAAGGTGTTGGTGAACATTCCCCCAGTTCAAAAAAAATGAAGTGTTTGTTATGCCTAAGGTACAGACTTTAGAGTGTACTCAGTGCACATAGAATGCCACTAAACGAACATATGCCAAAGTAAAACTTGCTCACACAATGATTAGTCACTATCACATAAGGTGCTATTGATTGCACTCAAAAACTGAGATGTCTTGAGTACATCATCTAAGAAAGAATTTTGATTTAATTAGAAGGCTCCTATTTTACTAAACATTGCCTTCTATTCATTGTCTACAAGCAAACATTTCAGCAGCACTCCTCATAGCCTCTGCATTTATACTGCAAGCTTTGGCACTCACACATAGACATCATTTAGGATGATGTGACGGACTCTGCACATTTGATCTCACCATCTACTTTCCAAGCTAAGCCAGTTGCTCACTAGTTGGCATGGGAGTGAGGAAGCAGCTGAGAGGTGTCTTGATTGATGGCGTTAGGTACTAACACATGGAAAAAACTGTCTCTTGGTGGTGACTTTCCAGCCTTGCTGATATATAAACTAAACATGGACAAATTTAAACCTGAAATCAGATGCAAATTCATAGCTTTTAGGGCTCAGGAGAGCCTTTTGGTGCTTTGCTGCATGGCCCTGTCCTCACCCTGCAGCTTCCCCTCCTCCCTTTAGCAGAAGAGGGAACTCCTCTACCTGCAGTTTAATTTCCTAATTTCATTCAATCAACCAATGTGGAGCACCTCACACTACAGCTGTGTTATTCTGGGTACTTAAGTAATTCACAGGCCTTTGCTAGGCATCTCATGCTCTCTTACGGACTTCAAGGAGCCAGGAGTGCTTGTAAAACACAGGTTACGTACTGAATCCTGTTGTCGTGAAAATGTTTATTGCTACAGGAAAATTCCAAGGTTGTGAGAGTATTTTGGGTAACCATTTCTATGCCAGAAACTGTGTTCTACAACAGCCATTTTCATTTGGTAAATACAAACCTACTGTAAGTAAAATGTTCCCAAATAGGACTCAAGCTTGTATTGCTTGTATATGAGCCAAAAGCAGCCGGTTGTGAGATGTTTATTAATGTATACCTTTACTACTGCATTGACTCAGCCTTCCATGTGTCTGTTTTCCTTGTACCCTACTTTACACTGCCAATCACAGAAAATGGGACTGGCAGTCTTTAAGAACACAGGGCTGGAAGAGCCAAAGTTTGGTCCACATTTCACATACTACATTCTTTCAGCACACTGATTTACCCTCTTCTTGGGAAAATGGAGGCTGCGGCCCTGGAAGGGACCTCAAAACAACTGGGGACAGAACCTAGGCACTGCCATTCCCTAAGAAAGCCCAGAAACCTCATGCTTTGGTTTCCATTTGCAATCCTTTTGGAGCACGTGTTCCGATTTGCTGTGGGTTATGAACACACGTTATGGAAATGGAATGAGAACCTAATCCCAGCACTATACCGTTAATTAATACTTTGCTGTCAGCAGCACTATAGCTGCACGCGTTTCATGAGAATTAACAAGATTTGTGTGCATTAACATGCTCTCCTATCTCCCAGGTGATGCAGGGGCCATGCCGTGGGGACCCCAGCACTACAGCAAGGAGCTCCAACCCATCACTCCCAGCACCTCACTCCCCATTGCTGTGGCCAGCTGCTTGAAACAGAGAGGGATCATGGGTGCCTTGGAGAGGGGGAGAGGGAAGATGACCCTCTGGCCTACTGATTAAATGGACTAGAACTGAACTTGCAACAAAAATAAACACAGCAAGTACACAAATCAGCAACACTTGCGTGACTTTACAAAGACAAAAATCAAATTACTTCAAGATGATCTTCACAATTACGTTAGCAAGTTCAATAGAGCATCAAAGATGACAGCTGTGGCATTCTGCGGCGAGGAGCCGGCAGAAGGCGGTGACAGAGCTCCTCCGGGCCTCGGCAGCAGAGCTGAGCCCCTCGCCCCGCTCATTCCTCAGCTGTTACTCAGCCGAGTACCATGGAGATCTCCATTAACCATAACTGAGAAAAATCATTACAGTGTAGATGATAGAACTGCATTGTGTTGGCTGAGACTTAGGTGAGACTTCAGCCATTTTCAGTTCACCTTTTCTTCCCTTTGCTCCTCTCCAGTTCTGCAGACTCCCACACTCAGGCAGGAGGTGCTCAGCCTCCTCCATTCCCATCCATCAGCTAACAGCAGCAGTGCCCCAAAGCCTTAGTGGTGGGCCTAGGGTGCTGACAGTAAAACTGAGGACATAATCCCGTGATAAGGGATGTGTTTTTCTTGCTGTCTACACAGCTCTTCGTTATTAAAAGAAATGATCTTCCTCGCTTTTATAAATTTCAACTGTAACAACATTTTGCTATAAATCGTTCACCTCCAAACATCAGATTTGCCTCCATTTCTAAGCATTAATTTTATCCATTTTCAGGAGCAAGGAGAGTAGGACCCACAGCAATTTACAGAAGAACGTGCAAATGTACCATGACTTATAACCTTGAAAGGTCGGTACTAAGTTTGCTGTGGACTAACAAGATTTAACCAAATGATACAGGCCATGTTATAGGGCAGCTTTCTGTAGATCTAAGATGAGTTCCACATTTTCTGTTAGTTTGGTCATTTGTAAACATCTGTAGCAGAACACACTGATCTTTCACTAAAAACAAAACAAAAAGAAGCCACACAAATAGAGCCTGTTCCATTTGTTTTCCATATATGGGAAGAAATGTCTCTAAACAAATTTAATTCTTGAGTCCAAGTGGGATTGAAGATGCTTTTCAGATAAGAAGCGGTAAAATAAAATCACAAGAGATCACAGAAAATGATGTTGTTATTCCTTTCCTGCAGCATTCCTCTAATTTTATGTTTCACATTGGGGCAGATTGGCCTTCTCAGAAGACCAGAGAGACAGCAGACAAACAGCAGTTGAGCAGTGGTTAGATATACTCACGTAACCCAGCAATCATAATTCTAGGGAGAAAATGATTTCCTGTCAGAAGTATAGGCTGAAACTGCCAAGAAAATATTTCCAAAGCTACAAACTTATCACCATTCACCCATTAGATTTGTGATCAGAAGAAAAATCAGAATTGCACCACTTAGTAACAGAAGAAACATAGAAATATCATGCAGAGGAAGAAAAGAAGGTATAGCCATGAATCCATCCTGAGTTCTACTGAATAATTTGTTTTGAAGTTGCAATTTTAATAAAAAAAAAAAAATAATCAGAAGAGTCAGTAAAAGCACAGTTGCATTTACAGCCTGCCCACTGTGCTATTTCTTCCAGACAGCTGGGAATATTTTGCACTAGCTATGAAGTTATGTCTTAACAGTCTTGTGGATTCGCTCATCTCTCCGTTCTTCATACCAGAACTATCATATGATGAACAATGTACATACAATGTTCAACTGAAGGGAACACCAAACCAAATGAAGTTCTTGGCTTACTGCATACTTGGACACATACACCCCCAACTGTAGTTTGGTGCCAAAAGCTGCCACCAGGATTACAGCCTTTTCAAGTTAAAATAGCCAAGAAAGAAACTACTGACAGGTGGGTTTCCTTTAACTCCTTGAAAAAGTATTTGCCTAACATATTTCTCTCCCCAGTATAGGATGTATCAACAATAGGAAAAGGGAATGAAGCCCGCACGGTGCAGTTTCCTTGTTGTGCTGCTTGTAACCTGTAACATTCTGGGCACATTTTCATCTGCATTTTTGCAGTTTCAGTTACTGAGCCCAAAGAAGATGCATACTAGAGATGGATGCCTGGTTCATAGCAACATTATCTCAGAGAGAGATTTTCAGATGTGAAACCCTTGTCCAATTTTTTTTCCACGCTGGTGGTTATAGCAGATAAAGTACCGCCACTAATGCATCAGCCAACGAATTATTTCAATGTCCCAAAGAAAAACAGACTGGAAATTCAAACAAACTGCCACATAGCACTTGTTCTATGCCACAAAACCAATATGCAAAGCAGATTTTACTTATTTATTGCATAGAGCCCCAGAATTATGTTGTTATTCCTTTCCTGCAGCGTTCCTCTAATTTTATGTCTCACATTGGGGCAGATTGGCCTTTTCAGAAGACCAGAGAAACGGCAGACAAACAGCAGTTGAGCAGTGGTTAGATACGCTCACGTAACCCAGCAAAACTTATCAAGAAATGAGAAACACAGTGGGAGCTGAATCTAACTGTAAATTCTGACATATCTCTACTAATAATGATTAATGACTAAGGAACCCAAAAGAGCCTGCATACACAACTACCAGCCCGAACTGACACTAAGACATGGAGCTATTTTAAATATTTTCTCTTCTAATTGCATATTTTTTACTACTGTAGAATAGCCAATATACAAAACCAGATTGGCGCTATTGCTTGTCTCAAAAGCAGCAGGCAGTCAAATGAGCTCTGAAAAGCTAATTCAAATGCCACAAGTAAAACAGCATTGCTGTTTCTTCCAGCAAAAATCCAAATAAAAACTCATTTAATTCTCTTGTGTCAGACAAGGCTATTGCCACCACAGCAGAATTGTACCGTAATATAAAAACTAGGAGAACAAAGGCCCAAAACCTGCCATCCATGCTATAAACTCCAGGTTTTTCACTAGTGTTTCAGAGGGAGCAGAATTTGCTTGATCCCTGGGAGGATTGCAGCCATGCTAGCTCAGCTTGGTTAACATTAAGGGAAAGCCTCACATCCAATGCATGGACCTTGGCATTTTACGTGGTCTAAGATTCACCACTTAGGTTTAAAAAACCATAAGTTTCAGTGCTTGCCTATTACACTGACAGGCAAAAGTGAGAAGGTTTGCATGACAGAAGACATGCTTGAAGGCAGCTCCTCATAGAGCATTAAGGTCTGGAGTCTGGGGGTCCACGGTGGGTGCTGTACCAGCACCATGACTGCAGCTGCGGGCTACTGCTTGTGGTACAGAACACATGGACACCATCAGCACAGTGCCCTGCTGCACATCGTGTTACCTCCCCACAGTCCCAGCCAAGGACAAGGGCTGTGCAAAGGGGGGTAAGGCGTGAGCATAGGTCATGCCAGGGTCCCAGCGATGAGGACTTTCAGCGAGGCCATATACAGCAAAAAAAAATTGACTAGCAACAGAAAACAAACCCCATCCCTCAACACTACTGAACTTTCATCTAAAAAAAATTTAATAGTGTGTTGGTATTTGGGATATTGAGGTGCCCTCCTTGCTGCCAGATACCACGCAAGATTGCAACAGCATCCTCCATCACTGGTCTAGTGCCATGTCAGACATCTGGAGACAGGGTGTTGGCGGGATTGTGTTATGCTCTCAGCAGGAAGCGATTTGCTGGTAGAGATCATGACAGCACTGCTGGAGATGAAAATACCAAAAAAAAGTGTCCATGACTGGCAACTTTTATTTTACAACATATGTCAAACTCTTGTCTGTGATGTGGCACAACTAGCTGTCGTATGATGTAAATGCAACAGCAGATATTTTAACATACAATACAATTGTCTGGGAGAATTTAATGCCTCTCCCCGCTGCGAGACATGTTACATGACGGCCAAGTCCTGACAAGTGCCCCAGTCCACTCAAACCCATGCTGCAAGCTGAAAGGCTGGTTCGTGGGGCAGAGCTCAGGGCAGAAACTTCCAGAAGTGAGCTGCAAGTGGAAACCCTTCAGACACACAAATCTTAACCAAACTGGAAGCAGAATTACTAGCTTGGGTTGGGCCTCCTCAGAGCAATGAAGCAATTCCCTTAGAAATGCTTCTATATGATCAGAGCCCGCACTCACGGTGAATTAGCCATGCTGTCATCTTATGCGAATACCAGTCTTTGCTTGGGAAAACGAAATAAGACCACACCAAAATTACTCCAGAGAAGCATTCTCGACAGCGCTTGTAACCTCAGGGATGCCGCTTTAGCAGTGCAAGGAACCAGCAAAATACAGGCTGGTTTACCAGCGCTGTTTTACTGCAGAGCAAAAAGCAGTTTGCAAAAGGGAAACAGAGTAGGGAAGCACGTTGCCCAGCCTCCCGCGTGATGGTGAAGCTCTTCAGGACAAGCAAGTCCTTTTTCATCCATTCCAACACAGGCCTTAGGAAAAAGTCACATCTGACGTGAGTGAGTCATCTTCTCATTCAGACATGAATTCAGTTTACCCTCGCTGGAAGGATGACCTAACCCCTACCTTCTCCAGACTTTCTCGACAGGGATCCAGGCCCAGGGGTGGAGGGGGACTCAGCAACAGAGGTGAAAAGAGGAAGGCAAAACATACACAAATGCGTGGAAAAGCGATAATTCTGGAGCTTTCCTCCAGGAAACCGTGTGCCACTGCACAGCAACAAAAATAACCCAGGGGTTCCCTCTCTGCTCCAGCTCCCTGTGAGGAGCCACTTTAAAGCTTTTAGAACATTTGCAGAGTTGGAGAGAAATGGTTTTTGTTTAACTTTAGCTACTTCAGAAATGCCTGAGGCCTGAAGAAACATATTTTTGGATTGCTCTTAAAGAACAGGCTGAACTTTGAAGCTTGGGGAATTTTTTTCAGATCAAATGTTAAATTAATAAACACCAAAAAGACAAATCAGTCTGAGTCCTGGGGAAAAAATTAATCACTGAAAAAATCTTCTTGGATTAATTAATTGTGGCACATTGTTACTTACTCTAATATTTTGATGGTCTTGGAACGTCAAAGTCCTGCAAACCACACCGCCTATTGCGGTTTTGCCCTAATTAAGCACATTTGATATTAGTGCTTATTATGTCCTCTACAAATAAAAAAGGCTCATCAACACCATTGAATAAGTTTCAGTCTGGCTAACAATGAGATCATGAATAACCAGTTTACTTATGGATCATCTAAGTTTAAGAAATGCACATAGACATTCAAAGCATCTGGAATCTAAATCACTTCTTTGTACACAGCTGCTGTACAGCAGAAGTTTCATCAGGGGTGCTGAATTGACTCTGCACTTTCTTGTTAATTGAGGTGCTTGACTGGAGTGTCCCACGTGATTTGTTTATTCCTCCCTGTGCTACAAGGGCTTGCTGGGTAAGGAAACCTTGACTCCATGGGAAGCCCTGGGTCAGTCAGCTGCCCAGCAAGCCACACACACAGACTATTAACTACAGATACGTGGTTGCAGAATTGCCCATAAAAGCATACAAACAGGAACTGTACTGTGCCAGTATTGCCACATCCACGTTTTTGTACGCTTGCCTTTATTTTCCTCACTCCATTTTCAGAAGCAAAAACATGATTCACTCTTAATAGGTGCCCTATTAAACACTTAAAAAGTAATAGTGTAAAACAACCTTCCTCTATAAGTACTGGTAAACAACGAGAAAAACCTCATCACTGTAATTCCTCGCCCCAAGTGCTGCATTCAGTTTTGGGTCCCTTGCTACATGAAGGACATTGAGGTCTTGGAGCACGTCCAGAGAAGGGCAATGGATCTGAATGATCTGGAGCACAAGTCTTACAGGGAGCGGCTGAGGGAACTGAGGTTGTTCAGTCTGGAGAAGAGGAGACTCAGGGAGGCCTTATTGCTCTCTACAACCACCTGAAAGGAGGTTGTGGTGAGGTGGGGGGAGTCAGTCAGCCTCTGCTCCCAGGTAACAGTAACAAAACAAGAGGGAACATTCTCAGGTTGTGCCAGGAGACATTCAGGTTAGATATTAGGAAGAACTTCTCCTAAAGAGTAATATGGCACTGGAACGGTCTGCTCAGAGAGGTGGCACTGTAGGACATGGGCAATATTGGCGGTAGGTGGATGGTTGGACTAGATGATCTTAGAGGTCTTTTCTAACCTTAATGGTTCTACAATTCTATGATTCTATAACATTCCAGTGAAATACTGAGGTGCTATTCAGCACACATTCCTGTAGCTTCTAGGGACATATTTTTCAGGAATCTGAGTCCTGTGATTATTTGGCAGCTCAGAACTATACCTACTGAGGATCTTTGGAATAAATTTAATGGGCACAGACAGACACATGCAAAGAGAGACAGAGAAAGAAAAGAGGAAAAAAAGTAAGACTCCAGTATTCCACTCTATTGTTACTAATGCAAGCCAAGCTAATTGTACCAGGACACCCCTACTGCAGGATGCAGCTGAGATAGATAGGAGAGTTCCTGCTGATTTTATCCCTGTGGAATCGTGCACCAACATTGTCACCCCAAATCCTCAGTCCACGAGGAGGTCCAGAGCTGGCTCTGATGGAGAGGGTGCTTTGATTAACATCACGCGTTCCTGACCCAGAACAGCAGCGCCCTGAGGAGGATTCCAGCAAACATCTGTTACCATTAAAGATCTCTGGTTGAGATCTACACCCAGAGAGGGCCAGGGCTGAGGAATTGCATAGCTCCTCTCTGAGGCTTAAAGAGCACACAGATTTGAGTGTTAGCAGAGCAACATTTGAGAAAATCAGCTTCAGAATCAGAAAAGAGGACTGTGAAGCTATTGATTTAGTGGTTTCTCTCATGCTCCTCCATTTAATATTTGCAAAATGAATATTTACATGTGCAAGCCTTACAAAAATTATGTTATGAGGAACAGCTTCTGTACTCATCATAATAAACAAATGACCAAAAATACATAGTGCATATAACAGAGGTTTACAGCCAAGATCCTATATTATTTCTCAGAGCCGCTTATCTAAGATCTAGTATCTACAAAAAGCCTCTCTGTTTGCTATTTACACAGGTGTCCTGGAGCATTGTATAATCACGTAGCAGATCAGCACAGCCTTAGGATCTCAATCTATAGTAAAAGTACACTAGCATCATGACATGAGGGAAAGAGCTCGCTTCCATTTGACAAAAACCTTTCACTCCTTCCAGAAGATCACCTAAGAATGGAGGATGGATGTCTTCAGTTCTTCACGAGGATAAGACAAATAAAACACATTTTCTTCTACTCTTGCTCACATAGGCTTTTTAAAATAAAAGGCAAGCTGGCTCCTCATACCAATATTTAAATTTTGTCACTTATTTTTGCTAAATGGCTCCTCTGAACTTGGCAACAGAGCTCAGATAGCAGGGTCCATAAGCCAGGGATCTTTCAGGATCTCTACTTTCAAAAGTCAAACTTCAACACAATAAGCCCACAGTAACTTTAACTATTCAAAATATATACCACCAAGGAGGACAAGCAGACACAAGAGATGACAGAGTCTACACAAAGCATAGATGTTTCTACATATTCTCTAACCACAGAGAGCATCAGAAACTAAGTTATAAATTAAAGCAGATTCTATGATAAAAATGCCCTCCAGAAAAGGCATATATCTTCCCCTCAAGAGAAAAAAAAAAAAAAGTTTTCTGTTTTATCCACAGAATCCTACACAATGACTAATCTGTCATTTTAGCCAGCCAAATCCCGAAGACGTTGTTTGAATCTTAACAAGGTACCAACAAAATCCACTAGAACGTAAGAACAAGGCACATATTCAGTTCTTATTACGTCTGGCCTCTTTAGGGCTTATTCTGCTTTTAATCTGCTATAATAGAGACCTTACATTTTAGTTAAGATCTTAGAATTTGACATGTTCATATAGAAATAAATATTGCATGCAAATGACATTACAAAGGCAACACTAGTAGATCAGTCTATGTACTTAACTATGAATGAATTACGCCCTACGTTCATGCAGTCCTCCTGTCATCTTCTTCCAAAGCATCTGTCATGCAGGATCTACGCATACCACATTGTTACAGGAGACAAAATCAGGATGGAAAAATCTTTCACCTCATAGTGCCTGGGCTGCGTACCGCATTTCTCCCTGCCTTTCCCACCAAGATGTTGCAGCCTCCCCCATAAGTTTTGTCAGTCATTCAAATTCCCACATACACCAGAAGGCTGCTGCCAAAAAATAAGTAACTATATGTGATACAATGCAAATCATGACACATGATACTTCTACGAAGCTTAAAATAATGTATAATGTATTTTCAGGTACAAGCATGTCATCATGCATACTGAGGATTGCCAGAATTCATAACTGCCCATCATTCCATACAATGCACATAACTACCAAGGAATTGTTTGCAGGCTGCTACAATTAGTATTTGTCTTGTTGTACTTACTTAAATCAAATAGCACCCTGGCCTAGAAATGATCATATTATCTTTGACAGAGGTAACCATTTGCCTGCTATAGCAGCACTAATTCTTAAAGTACTCGTTTGACACATCTTACATTATTCATTTACTTTGTAGTGTTTTTGGAGATGTTTCTTTGGCTATGGTTTTAAATTCAGTTCATTGAGTCTTCAGACTTGATCCACATGCGGGCTCCTTACTCACAGACATACCATATAACATGAGCTTATCACCTAGGGAATATGCGCGTCCAAAAAACATAAATGCAGAAGTGGACAAATCCTTGGTTTCTAATGAATATCAAGCAGCAATAATAGCTTTCAAGCACCAGTGATTGCTATCAATGTGTTTGCCCATTATAACTTGTTCTTTTCCCCATTTTCTCTTCCCATATTTGCTAGCTCATGTCTTTCTAAGAACTCTTCCATGCTGTGAAGCCCATCAACAAAGTAAAGCACAAAAACATGGCTGAAGAGCATTTTACAGCACTAATGACCTCAGTCTCCCTGCCTCAAGCAACAGCCAGTTCCAGTTTGCTCAGGGATTACTCTTGACTACTCAAAGGTTGCTGATTTACAAAGCACAGAGGTGCATTACAAATCCTTTAAAAAACAAACAAAAAAAACCCACTTCTTACCAAGCTCCAGCTCTTCTAAAATCAATAGCCAAGGAAAGCTATATGAAGATGCATTTCTCTTTTTGAAGGACAGCAGGTCCAAGTGCTGGGATATCCTTCCTTAGAGCAGATGCAGAAGGCAGCAGCCAGCCCCATTAGTGCCCAACAAGCTGCAGCTGCTGCACTGGTGAGCAGAGGAGGGGGAGGGGAGATGTTTCTGCAAGGCACCTCACACTGCAAACTGTGCTGGGCCTTGAGGGTCACCCAAGGATTTGTGCAGAGATCATCACCTCGTGGTGCTGGGGACATCTCCTTTGCTATCCAGAGAAGGATTTTCAAAAAATAATTATTAAAAAATTGAAATTTGGGGATTGAGCTGCTTTATAAAAACAGAACCAAACCAAAAAGAACTGTGACACATGCTATAAACTCTACACTTCAGTTTGCATTTTTAGAATTCCTTGCAATGGATCTGGAATAAATCAGCAATGGGTCAAACTAGTTCAGAAAGTGTTTGAATAGCTGCCTATGGAGTGTTCAGGGGTCCTCCGTCAGCTGAGTATTTTGACTGCTGCTGTTCAATTACCATTTGAGAAAGCAGGACTGCTGGGAAAGACAACACAACGTAAACCAACACTGGCTAGAAAAGCATACAGTGTACCGATATTCACACTGCACATCCTGTGTTCCAGAGACTTTACCAAAAGCAGCTTCACATCGTGCTGCTCACCAATGCTCCCAGCCAACAATGTTCAATACAGCCACAGGTAAGAGCTCTTCAGAAAAATATCATGAGGGCCCAAAATAGCTGATTTTATCTCTATAATAGAAACATTGACTGACAATTATTTTACATTTATAAAATATGTCATGAGGAATGTACCACATGCATTCTAGGCTGTCTGCACTGGAAATCAACGGGGAAATTAGCAAATATGGCATAGAAACATCACTACGGATATACTGTATTACTGCTTATGCAGCTGCAGTCCCAGAATTTGTTTCTCAGTAATTCAGTTACCCACGTTTAAACAAGCAGCCAGCAAAAGAAAGGCTGATATATTTCATATGCATTCTCTTTGAGCAAGGGGACCTTCACGTCTGGTCAAAAAATGTCAGGCTCATATGACACCACCAAAGTTAGGAGAGATGCCTAACCATAACTAAAAGCAGAATTTGGCCAACACAATTGGAAAATACCAGCAGAGTATACACAAATGCACACACGCAACATTATATAAGAGCAGGGAATGAGACAGATTTGATTTTTTTAATCATACCTTTAAAAAAACAAAGTTCCACTTACAAACCCTTCACTGCACTCCTCCGTGGTTTGTTTCTTCCACTGCAACATCAACAGATATGTCTGAGCCTGTAGCAGGAAGGAATACTCTTCTTTTACTTCTCTCTTACCTCTCTTTTTTCTTTTTCTGACTTAGATAAGCAATCTTAAGACTACCACAGTCAACAAGTACATATATAATCTATATACAAAATTAGATATATTCAAAAGACCTTTATTTTACTCTCTGTTTTTATAGCTTCCTCTGCAATATAATAAAGAAGAAAAAAATAAAAATAAAAAATGAAGGAGGGCCCTTCCTGGGTCAGTAAAACCACCCTTTTACAAAGAACATCCCAAGGGTTTAGAAATCATTTTGCAAGAGTCCTTACCCAAAAGGAAAGCAGTCTTTCTGCCAGCTTCAGCACCAAGTTCTACAAGTTCTGTACCACCTTTGCCAGGTCATTCTATGAACTGTGTCCTTAAGAAAATGAAGGTTTTCAGCTGTTTTTTGCAGGCAGTGCTTGATTCAAGGCTGCTGTTCACTTCTTCAGGTTTGCTCCCTGTCCCTGGTACACTTCCTGCTAACACCTATGGCTTCAGCATTTTGCAAAATTTGGGTGAGAACTGGTCTTGGCAAAGCCATGACTGAACAAATGATTACTAAAAATACAAGATTTAAATCCAAGGGATAACAGTCATTTTAACAAAATTCAACAGATAAACTTTGCAGCAAATTAAAAACAATTCTCTTCTATCTGAGCCCATAATGACTATTTTGAATACAGATATTTACTGTTGCCAATAAAGAAAAACTTTGGTAACTTTTCTGTTATTGGGAAGAGCTTGAACACTATCCAGTCCAAAAAAAATGCTGACTTTCCTAAATAGGGGCTGTGTTTTTGCAATAAAGAATACTGGTCAATATACTAGTGAAGGAAAACTGAACCAGATGTCAGTAATAGGACCACAGAACATTACATTTGCCCAGAATCGCTATTTTAAACACACGATGTTGGTCTACTGGTTTGTGGTATAATACATTCTTGGCAGCCAGAAGGAGTTTTGATACGTTAGAAGGTTATCCTTGGGCAAAAAAAGAAAAAAGGAAAAAGAAAAAAAAAAGAGGAAGAAGAAAGAAAAAGAAAGGACCAAGAGAAAGGGAAAAAAAAAAAGGAGAAGCAGCGGAAGAGAGGTGGAACAGGCCATTAATTCATCACTATCTCTATAAGCAGAAAAAAAATGGTGACTTACTGGGGAAATCAGTAAAAGGCAATCCCAAAGCAGAAGGTTTGTTTTTTACATTACTTTTCATTTTCTACCTTACTCCTGGTCCCTGTCTGTGTTTTGCCTTTTTTAAGGCCTCCCTGCTTTCCACACTCACACCCGCTCGTGGCAGGAAGTCTGAGGACCAACATGCGCGTGTCACCATGCCAGCCCCGCGCCACCAGGCTGCGGCCTGCAACCTCACCCCACAAACCACACACGCGGCTCAAACTGGACAAAACCCAGTCCTGAAACCTTATTCCCCTTGGAAACCAGAGGATGCTCCTGCTGCCATCACTGCCATTACGCGAGGAAGTTGTCTGCAGCATCAGGTTGCGCTGCCCAGGACTATGGCAAGCCATAGGAGCAGCGTTCACCCTGAAGCCCTTCACCCACCTCTGAACTGTTTTCCATTTCACAGGGATGGGTTCTTGGATATATCTTTTTCTTCTATTTAAGAAGTAGTTACATCTGTATGCTTTCTTAATATAGAAATAAAATTTCGAGATGTACTTTGTATGTTTGGCAAACAACCCCTTCCCTGTTTTACCACGTAGTAAATTTAAAAATCAGCTCTGTTCATTGTTTTAACAAATCCTCTTCTGAAAGATAATTAAAACCACTTCCCAATATACAACCAAAGTTTTATTTTTATAGTCTATCTTCCATTATGGTATAATCCTTTCTTTAAAAAAAAAAACCAGTGAAATATACAAATCACGCAAGACAGAAATATGTACATTAAATGTACAGAACAGAGGAAAGGACATAGAAGATTTACATATCTGAATGACAAGTAAAATATTTTACATTAAATAGTGTTTTAATAGCTAGGATCACGAGATTCAGTTCTGCTTGGACAGAAGTCAATAAAAAGGAACAAGAGGTGACTCAGCAAATGAAAAAAATGATCATAGTTTTTGTATAATGAAAACCAAAAGTGACATATTCAATGAATTAGTGCTTTATTTATTTATCTTACTTTAAAGATAGTCTTTGCAAACATCTGAAGATGAGGGGTAAATATGTCCTCGTACAATAAATTAAGAGCAATAAAGCGCCATTTAAGAAGCTGATAAATGATCAAGATGAACTTAATGATACAGCTTATAGGCTCGTGAAAAGTTAAGGCTTTAGTACAACTAGGCTAAAGTGAAAGATTTTCCTCACTTGGTATCTGCAAAACCAATTTCTTGAACTTGTTGCATGGGACCGAGCTGGAAAGAGGCATCTGAATCAATGAGGAAACCCTGTGTAAACACAAAGCACCAGGGGAAACGCGGATCGTTCATCAAATAATTCCCATTTCAAAACTAAAAACCAAGGGCCAAATGCAGCACGTTTTAGAGTTCTAAGGTGTTTCCTTTCAGTAACGATCAATATCGCCCCTAAAATGTAAGTGGAATAGAAGTAATCAGCAGACCAGTATCAATTCAAGTGCAGGGTGCTTCCTCTAGCAATAGCCCCGGAGCACCCCAAGGCCGGGAAGAGGCTTACTTCTTTGAATTATAAAAGCTTTTCAAAAATAATATTTTTTTAACACCAAAAACATTAGAATCATCGACCAACCTGGAGAGATCTGAAAAAGAAAATGGGGGGATGAACTGCCCCTATAATTTGAAGTTTTATTATTTCTTAAATCATTAAAATATATACGTACTAAAAGCTTTGAAATATCAGACACCAGCAGACCACAGTTTTCCCATATATATGTAACTGCTCAAGTACAGTCTGAACAGTTGTAGTGTATATCTGCAATATATTATCTAAAGCATGTGTATTAAAGACATAGGATGATAAATTTGGTATCGCTGCAACATTTCCTTGAACTATAATAGCCAGTTAGTGTTATTAAAGTATGAAACTATTGTCTCCCCGAGTGAAAGCGTTCCCAAAATCTGCAACAAAATAATAAAAATCAATCATTCCAAGAGTGGATATCTAATGATTTATTTGCTCTCATAAAATTAGAGGAGTTCTTTGTCAAGCTGTGTTTTGAAAGATAGCCAGCTATTACACCATTTTTAAGGCATTTTCAAATTTGAGGAATTCTGTTTTCAAAGGGTTTTCCAGGCTGGGAGACTGCAGCTCTGCAAGCTCGGAGCTTCCCAGCCTGTGAGCACGCAGCCGCCCTCCCACCGGGCTGCCGTGCCCCACACAGCCGGCATCGCATTGGCTCTCGACACGCCGCTCTGCGAGATGAGATACTCCAACACCACAATTAGCTAATAAGGTCAATTTCTCCTTTGGGGAATATTTTACTATTCATCGAGGCAGATTTTTTCTGTATGTCTTTTTTGCTTTTTTGGTCTTGTTAGGTTCTGGAACCAAATTCAATGACTCAAGAATAGCGCAGTTGAAGCCTTTATGATTCTTTGCTCTTTACCCTCCAATGACATTGCGTACTTATGCGAGCGCATTCAGATATGCAACTGACACTGCACTTTGTGTTGAATATACCACCCCTTATTTACAGAGCCCCAGTTGTACTGAACAGCTTTCTATACCCCATTCTGACAACTTCTAGCATCTGAAACCAGAAGTCATGGAAAGTTCTGTGTATTCCTCACATCCATAGGGATGGTTCTAACATCCCAAACATGTTACATGGTTGCTCTGCCTACTGCACATGTATTATGCCCCATGGGACTTAATTAGGATATGTTGGATTTTCCTCTCGAGCTACTCTATTGTTTTCAAAAGTTTTTTGTTTTTGTTTTTGTTTTTTTTACTTTGTAAAATAAATATTCTCAGGTTCTCCCCCATTATTGCCAAAATATAAGACGCACACAGTTCTGGGATGGACGTAGAGAGGGTTCCAGGCACTTCTCTTTGCAATCTTTATATTTTTCTTTTTTTTTTTTTTCTTTTTTTTCCTTTTTCCTTCCCCCACCCTTGTTTTCTTTTTTTCTTTTTTTTTTTTTTTTTTTTTTTTTTTTCCTTAAAAGAAGACAACAACTCATTGGACTCTATAAATAAAGCGGAAAAAGTCCTGTGGAAGGGGCGAGGGGCCCACACCCCTCGCAGGCAGGTGGCCACAGTTCCTCCCACCTTGTCCATCTCCTATTTGCACACAAACTGGTCCACGATCTCTGTGCACAACTTGCATTTCACGTAGCAGCACCAGTGGAACTTGCAGTGGCAGCGCTCTCGCTGCACCGTCTTGAATTGGTCATACCCCCGGCCGCAGCACATCAGTTCACAGCCGTCCATGCCCTCTGAGGTCTTATTGCAAAGGCGGCCCTGGGTGCCCAGGGACCCGGTGCTCTCATTGCGCATGCAGTAGTCAGGGCTGGGATCAATGTAGATCAGGTCATGGATGGTGGGTGCATTGAAGCGGCTGTTCATCTGCACCAGCTTGCCCCGACTGTTGAGTTTCATGGCAGCGGCACTATCATACTTCTCCTTCAGGGCATCGCCTACCTTGCGGAAATCAGCAAGCTGAAGCCAACAGGTCTTCAGGCTACAGGAACCAGAGACACCGTGGCACTTACAGGCCACATCAGCCAGGTTGTACACAGTCTGGAGAAGGCAGGATGAAAAGCAAAAAGGAAGGTGAACGATTTACATGGCTGCGGCAGCATTCATTCCCCTCTTTTCCTACACTCTGTCCCCTTCCCCTTCACACCTCACAGCATTCACTCTGGCATTCTCCTCCCTGCTGCAATAGGGCGTGAGGGCAGAAAGCGCACACACACCATGCACTCCTTGCATCCTGTTAACCCAGACAAGGGGGCAGGGGAAGGGGAGAGCTCTCTCCAGCCCCCTGCCTTCACCACACAGACAGACGTAGCAACACACACACTGACCAGACAGCAGCATCAGTCATGCTGCATTCAAATTTTAGGAATTCTCTCTCGTGCTAGAGAAAGATTTCGCTGTTTCATTGAGAAATGTAAAACATCTCTTTATTTTCTATCCGAGTTACTCTCTCTATTGATCTCGGTTTGAGGCTGCAATTAGGGAAAGAGTTAAGATTCCGCTTGTTCCTGGCTCAGCTGCAGCCAATTGTCTACTCTTGGCTCAGCATCCTCCCCCTATCCCAAATACTGCTCTGCAAGAGAGATTTCATCCAAGAAGAAACCCCCAAACACCTATGGGTGGAAGACAGAGCTACACAGCAATATCCTCTTTACAAAGCTTTGGCAAGGAAATATCAGTCATTTGCCCTGTATAAACAGAAATAAGAGTCGGTGTTGACACCAACCCAAAAATCCTGGTGTCTGACACATTAGATGATACCATAGACAACTTCCACCCAGCAGTTACAGAAAGTCTTAGTGCTGCCAAATGGCACTGCAAAGATGAGGCTGAGAAAGGAGAAACTGCTAGAGTCTCCATTAGCAACTGTGAATGTGTCATTTTTCTTCTCAGCAATGGTAAATTGGCCTGTCCACTGCTTTCAGACACCCTCCTCTCACATTTAAATACTATTAATTTTCAATTATCTTTCATCCTTCTTCACCTTAGAACACAAGTGAAAAGTCTCCAGCCAACTATGTCTGGCATGTCAAAGCTCTAGGAAAATAATGACTTTGGCACTTCGTATTCAGACTATTAAAGAAGAAAAAGATTACACCCATTCATTGAAGGCATTTTTTGAGATTAAAGAAACCATAAAGACATGTTTAACCATAGAAGATGATGTTTTCTCATAATATGGAGAAGCTTTTCACATCTTCTCAAAGCAGGAAATAAAAAGCGGGAATAACCCTGCAGCACTGTTCCAGATGAGAAACAACCCCCCAGCACACACGGTACCAATTGGAAACACAAACCAATAAAACATGCAGTGAGTTGGGCACTGCCAGTGAACCAGTGTGGAAGGAAACAATGCACTGCAGCTCCAGTGCTCCATGGGAAAGGCAACAAGGAACAACATGAATTCATACACTCTCCACCCACCTATACCTGCCTTTTCTATTTTCTTGTCTCATGCATCAGAACAGAGACAAGCCTTGGTGGCAGGTGACCACCCAAACCTTCCCCAGAAGGAGGGACTCGAAAAGACAGAGGCACTTACTCTCCTCCCAGCCTCATTGTTGTGTAGGTTCATCATGATCCGGGCGCTCTCATAGGAGCCTCTCTGGTAAACTCTCTCCCGTTCCCGGGCGTCAACAAACTCCTTGGCAAAGCGGTATCCGTACTCGATGTTGTCCCCACAGCCACCCCACAGCCAGTCCCGGGGCAGGTCCTTGGGCCGCGCGGCCCGGCTGCAGCCACAAGAGGAGAGCTCGCCCTCCCGGCATGCCCGGCTCATGGCGTTGACCACCCCGGCTGCACTCACTGCGTAGGTGAACGCCGTCTCCCGGCTGCCTGTGTGGAAAGAGGAGGTGCATTACAGGAAGGCCCAGGTGCGCTGTCCCAGCCCATCCAATGCAAGGAGCCATCCAGGAGCCTCCAACATCCATTTGCCTACCAGAGCATAAAGTAACCCTGAACTGTGCTCCTCCAAAACACCAAAAAACCCAAGTGAATCCCACATCCCCAAAACCATGGGAGTGCACCAGGTGCTTATGAGGAGTAGAGTCTGCTGCTTGTTGGTGCCAGGAGGAGCAACATGGCGGAGCATGCCGCCATCAGGCCGCAGCAGCCTGCCTCTAGGGACAGGAGGGCCGCAGGCTCCCAGCCTCTGGAAAAAGAGACATGGCAAATGCAAATTTGAAAAACTCTGGTTCCTAAATTACTGCTTCTCAAAGATGATTTCTCCACCCACTAGATCCAATTTATTTAAAGTTATAGCATCTTGCAAAGCTTCCTGCTAACAAAAGTAAACATGTGGCAGAGTTGCATGCTGCTCCTTGCCCTGTGCATGAGCTGTGCCCTTCTGCAGAGCACTAGTGACACCCAGCACCAACCTGCGGTGCTCAGAGCCCCATGCTCCAGCTCCCGCGGATGTAGGTAAGTGAGTGCAAGGACAATGACTTTTACAAATTACAGGGAAGAAAAAGCCTTGGCACAAATAGGCTATGAAAGTTTTCTCCTGTATCAGAGACCTTTAAGTGGAAACTGAAAACCTCAAGATTCAAATGCTGGGAAGAAAAACGTACAATATCCACAATGCAAGGCACGGCCAAGTATCACCCTCGCAATGGTGTCTAAACCCACCTTCATTTAGAGCCTGAATTCCCCTCTCTCTTTTCCAAGGATCCAACAAGTTCTGACTACAACTAGAAAGGCTTTCAAAAACAACACCAAAAAAAAAAAAGAAAGAAAGAAAGAAAAAAAAAAAAACAAACCACAAAACTTGCACCAGAAAACCCACTTGCAGTTTGCTTTTCATCTTAGGAAACAGCATCACACTGGATCTTTTCCAAGAAGGATTCACAAAATGACTAAGAATAGACTAAATATAATCTTTTCGTTTTCCATTTTTATAAGTTCTATTCCCAATCTCTGGTCTGATCAATAGATCAAGCTTGTTTCTAAATCTTGCCTTTACAAGTTTCTCAGGGAACAGCATGGGACTCTGTAAAATTAAGGCTTTAAGAGGCTGCATTTTGGACGTATCATATGTATTTAGGCAGCAACATTTTGAGGCAGAAACTGTTTGTACAAGACCTACCATGCCAGGTCAAACCTAATAGGAGCTTTTGAGCACTTATGGAACATAAATAATTCGCAATCTTGTCCATATTTAACATCAAGATGACACCACACTCCGAGCAGCTTTGTTAATATAACAGCTGTCATCCACTGGATTAATTCTAGTAATAGATGCTGTTTTTAAATGGGAAAAATCAGAAGTCTTATGTTGGGAAAGATCAGATTTAAGGAAGATGAGAAGCACTTTGCCCCCTACTTACAATGCTGTATTTTCCCAGACACCTGCCTGGGGAAGTACTTACATGAATTATGGGTGTAAAGGGTTACAGGAGTGGCCTTTTCAGTTAAAAAAGATTTGGCTTTATGTGCTGACTTACGCCTTGCATTTACTGCAAACTATAGCAGGGGGAACCTCATACAGATTTTAATGTTCCCGTTTGTTCTGTAACGCACATTTTTGGATTAATTCCTTAAGCAAAATTTCCACTAGATTTAGAGGAAAGAATCGTGGTCTGCTTTGGACCACAGGACTCGCCTCTTCCTTTCCATTTTATTCTTTTTCGTGTTTAGTTAGCTCGTACTTTCACATGATTAACTATGCTGTTTATTGCAGGATTTAAACCCACAAAGCTGGCTTTTTTTTTTTAACTAATATTCATTATTACCTTGGAGCGCATTTTAAAGAATTTGCTCTTAGTGGGACACAGAAGGAAAGGATGGGGTACAGAAAGGAGAGGTGCCTCCACCTTTCTCCCTTGAGCAAACTATAAAGCAGCATCAAGTGCTGAAGCAGATATCCCCAGGCGGCAATCCAGCACTGCTTTAAGTCATTGACCCCACAAACACAGGAAGGGTGATGATTCTATGTGGATGAGTTGCTCTGAATTTTTCCTTCCCCCCCCCCCCCTTTTTTTTTTTTTTTCTCCTTTAAGTCTTTAGGCACAACTGTGCTTTCCTTCACTGTCAAACCTGTCTTTTCCCACAGCCCAGCATTTCTCTCTATTGTAGCCATGGCAAGGAAACACACATTCCAAACACGTCCGAGTCCCTTCTCTCCAATATATATAAAACATAGAAATGGAACTGTTCAACATACACACTCTGTAAGAAGCCACCCACAGAGCAAGGAGCTGAGCCTTACACTTGATATGAATAAGTCTGCAAGAACAGAACAGTTGGGTTTTTTTGGGGTTTTTTGTTGTTGTTTTTTTTTTATACCTGACCATAAGATACAAAATGTTCTTTGTCCTGTATTTGAAAAGCATTCAGCATGAATAGCCCAGACCCCGGCACACCGAGCTGGGGGGAGGACACAGCCCTTTTCCCTCACGTTAGCACTTTGCTGCTCTGCAGCCCCAGCGCTGCAAGCCCCGGGCCCAGAAGATGGCAGCAAGGACCGCGCCTGACCTGGGGCCATCAGACATGGAGAGCAGCAAAGAACAAAAGCCCTGAAGCTGCAGTTCAATAAGCCACAGAGCGAGTTTCCAAACCCAGCGCTGGGTTTATTTGTACAGCTTTAGCTAACTTTGCCAGATAAATCCTGGAAGAAAGACTGTCCATTTATGAGCAGTGGTAATTACCGCGCTGTCAGTCAGTGCTCTGCTCAGGCGTTCCGTGCACAACAGCAACAGCCTGAGCCCCGATGACAAAACCCTCCCGGACTACGTGCACCACAACCTTCTCGCGTTGGTGAGAGCAAGGAAGAGCTGACAGCCCTCGACAAGCCAGCGCAAGGCAGGCGGAGTTAAATTGGATCCGGCTTGAAAAGTGCCCATTTTTCCTTCCACTCAGAGACCAGCAACTGGTCATTACCGAAGGTCAGCATGAAATAATACCACTGGCACCGACAACACCTTTCTTGTTCTCCATGAATACACTCTTTAGGATCTTTAACTCTTGAATATGGCTATTAACCTTGCTTCCATCTGCAATTAGAATAAGTGGCTTAATTACATGATAAATTGCTGTGTAGACATCAGCTAATACAGTCATATCCAGGAGAAGGGTGCGGCAAAGTTATTTAACTTGAAAGAAACCTCCTCTAAATAGATCCATCATACTCAGGGAGGGCAGAAACTCCTATTTCGGAGACAGACACCACAACTCACAGGCCCAATCCCGCACATTTCTTCACACCAGCGGTCCCCTTGAGCTCATTTTCACTTGCTTGAATAACAAATAAGGGCTGAGGGACGAAGGCCCAATTTTCAAACAGATTATTTAACTGGCAATTGTTAGCTTATTAGAACAGAAAAAGTTTCCTTTCATGTTTCATATGCTTGCAGATCTCTGCTCAGGTTGGCTCAAAGGAAACGCTCCATGGGGGGTGTTAATACTGTGCTTGGAGAAAGCCTCAGGAAGGTTGTACGTCTGAAACCAGCTGCCCCAATGAGATACTTTTACATAATAGATTGCTTTTATTTATCTGACAACCTCCAGATAAAAAACACTTCCTAAAAAGACAGAGAACAAACGTGAATTGGTGGTATTCCTTCAATCTTTACTGGAGTTACCCTATTCACAAAAGAAGCCAGCTTGGATGTGATTTCAAAACCCTACCCAGGTAAAAAGCAACACTGGGTTTGTCACCACACTCATCACTACACAGAAGCTCCCAACCGTCACTCAGAAAAACTGAGCTTTCCCAGTTGCTTCACAGTATCTGACATCTGACGTGGGAATGTCAGAGGAAGGTTCCACCATGGACCCGGTTTGGTAGCACCAGCTAAATTTTTGCCATGACTTTTAAAATATGCAGTGGTCCTTAAACAACGGAACAAACAGGCAGCATGTGAGCACTGGAAAAGCACATTTCAAAGACAATCTCATGGGGAAAGGGTTGAGTGCCCACCAAATCATGGCAAGATTTTCACAGGAATCTGTCCCTCCTACCAGCTTCATGCTTACAGCAAACACGACCTGCACAGACAACCACACATTCGGCCCCGATAGAACTGATTTCATACAGATTACCCCACTACAATATTTTTAACACAAATCTAACTTTCTCACAAAGAGAAAGAAGTTACCATATCTGGAAATAAGCAAGAAGGAATTGCCTATAAACACTAATAGACAGAGCAGCAATTCTCAGTTAACCTCCAGGCCAAGAGCAATTTACTACGCAGCCACTAACTCTGGAGCTAAGCATGGACATCTTTCATTTTACAAGACGCTGCTGGTTTTAATTCTCTTCGTTTGCTTTTTTTTTTTTTTTTTTTCTTTTTTCTTTTTTCTTGTCTCAGGTTTTCTAAAAGGAGATTTCAGGGCTCCATTTTCCTTTCTAATGTATTCCCATATGCAGATGTATATTCCTACTTTGCTTTCCAAAAGACATGGCTGGACAGTGGTGGGAAATCACCTCCGGCTAAAAATAATTCAACTCCTTTGCCAACTTTAAAAAACACTTGGTTGTATACAGTATGCAGTAAGAACCTGGCAAGAGCTTCAAATGCAGAACATTATGTGCCATACATATCCTCAGACAAGAGTTTAATCATAAAGACGTTGCTTCCTACCTATCTGCATGACTCTGCCAAAAACAGAGTTGTTGTCCACAGTGCTGCAATTCCATCTTCTATGTCTGAACTGATACTGGCATTCCTTAATGCCAGTCTTTGCACCCTCTCCGATGAACTGCATATGGTCCTGATACAACTGGCAGAGTTTCTTCTGTCCTTGGGAAAGCCCTGCTAGCTGGCTACATAGTGGCTGGGCTCCTATTATATATACCTCTGACATCTGCACAGGGTTCATGGGGTTCATAGGGTTCATCCCTAAAGACCTGTGTAAAGAAAGATTTGGGTTAATAAAGAGAAAACAAAACAAAACAAAAATAAAAGTCTATAAATCCCAAACCAAACTCTATCTTATATATAAACATTGAGTCTATGACTCCTTGTTTTTGCTAGCAGGTGAGGGAAAAAAAATACATAAATATGAAACTTTTATTTTAGAGACAGTATAAAACAGAGCTTATGAGTTCCCACCCATGTGGCTCTCACCACAGATTATGGACTGAAATAAGACTCGTATCCAGGCAATCTTTCTCTAACTTAAATGGATAGAGGGAAAATAGCAGAAGACCCAAACAACGGCAAGACAGAAAAATGCATAAAGCAAAAAAAATGAAAAAAGCAAAAGAAAAAACCCAGACCTCATTTCATATGAACACACATTTTAGATGTAAGTCTAGATTTCTGTCTGCTCTACCAAAAGCAGGGAAACCTTTCAGAAGGCAGAAGTTCGGAACTTGTTGCATATTGCTTCCAGCTTCTTCCCATTGCACATGTGAGCACAGAGGGAAGTATCAGCATTGTAAACAAAATCAACTTTGTCCTCTAAATCTTTAAGTGCTCTTTAGGAGCACTTACACAATGCATTTTAGTTAGAAAGTGTCCATTCATCCCAAAAGGATCGACTGAAGGAGCAGAGAACGCCTATTCCAAGGACTCCCCACACCACATGTGGTCGAGAAATAGTTAAGCTGCCAAAGCAGAAACATAAAATGTTCTTCTTTGTAACAAAATATACTCATAAACATTTAAGCTGCAGAAAAAATCGAACCTAAATTTTAATTTCATAGAGGTTCTTGTGGGTAATTCCATACTTTCTCTCACGTATACAAAACATCTCATCTGAGGGAGCTGAAGCAACTCTTGTAGAAGAGATGCAATTCTACAAATTTAAGGATGATGAAATCCATAGAGAATCTACAGCATTCTAAAAACTGAATTTTGCAGCACAGGCTGCTACACGATTGCTCTTGCTTCAGAAACACATCCATTTTCCAGCACAGCACATCTCAACGCAGCTCCCGGCAGTCCCCCCATGCGGTACTCCCCCAGAAACAAAGTACACACGAAGCACACAGACGTTCCATCAAGCAAAACTTCGCTCCCCCTTTTATAAGCACGCCGACACGAGATGCTTACCACCAAGAGCTGGCTTCTATTACAACCTGGGTACAAGAGAAGAAGATGGCCAGAGCCACTACGAGGTACTGAGAAGCCATTGTGCTGCCAACTGTCCCCAGAGCACCTCCTTGGATTAATACTGCAGTGGATTTCTAGAGGGGGGAGAAAAAGGATCAGATTGTTTATTGCTTCTCAGACCATTTTCGAGCATTCAAGTTTAAACAACGGAAGTACCCGGGCCCCTTTTAACTCGGCGCTGCCTCCGCTGCCCTTCTCCCCGCCGCGGCGCTGCTGCCGGACGGGGCCACCCCGCGCCCCCACCCCCGGACACCGCCTTCCCGGGGCGGCCGCACGGCTCCGCACCCCGCCGGGGCGGGACGGGACGGGCACGGCGGACCCCAGCCCAGCCCTCCCCGCCACCCCGGGGCTATCAGCACCCCACGGGCCGCGCTTTACCCCATTGCTCCTCGCTCCTGAGCCAGCGCTGCGGACACGGAGCGCTCCCGGCCGGCGAAAAGAAGCTTCAGGTTTGCAAAGCGAACCCGGGGGTGCCGGACCCGGCCCTCCCCCACCGGCCGGGGAAGGCGCTGCCCGCACCCCTAAGCCATCCCGCCGCAGCCTCCGCTCCCCGAGCTCGGCGCTGGCAGCGCGGTGACAGCCCCGACGGCAGCGCCGGGTCCGGTCGGTGCCCACAGCGCCGAGCAGCGACCAGGCTGCCGGCCCGGGAGACCAACGCTACCCCGACAGGTCCCACGGGTCTGTCTTCGTCCTCACGCGGGACTCTTTAACTCGCTAACCAGTGCCATTCACGGTTCTGTTTTTTTTTTTTTTGTTTTGTTTTTTTTAATTTCCCCTCCCCTTGGAAGGAGGGAAAAAAAAAAAAAAAAAAAAAANACAGAAGCTAGATGTAACTCCCTACTCTTGGTCTTCCTCCTCGTGGATGCTGCCATCAGTGAAAACTGCTTCTCAGTGAAAAACCTTTCTGAAGTCTAAATAAGATTCATCTACTGTTACAACTGTTTAAGTTTTTCTGTTTGAAAACCTAACTTCTGTAGTTACAGGCATCAGATTAATACAGAGGTCTCCTAACCTGGTGCTAGTGTGGTACTGTGCTTAACAGAACAGTGCTGTACTTGGCTGGTGACACACAGGATTACTGCCTGTGCACTGAAATAGCCTTAAATAATCAGTCAGTGAACTACCAGGGTACTACCTTGTATGCAGTGATATGAATATTATTGCCATCAGCTTATCTTCCCCGTGAATGTGTCTTACTGCTTCAATTATTACAGTATTTTCCAGGAGAAGCACATCAGGAACTGAAGCAGCCAGCTGAGCAGCCAGAAGCACGAAGTTTGAGTGATGCAATAAAACATCTTTCACTGGCATTACTGACCCATGGAGCTGTATACATTCTTAAAAGATGATAAACACAAAGATGAAAGAATTACCAACTGCAATATTTTTCTTATTATCACAGTAAGAAACCCACTGATTAGAACAGATCTTGAAAGCCTCATGAACAATGAGGAATGCAAAAACAGCATTTAAAGACAGTATTGGAAAAATATGGCAGTGGAGTAACTTCAGGGCAAAGATCATCAATAGTAAAATCAAGGATAATTTTCACATCCATATTTTTCAAGATGGCAGCTGCTTTTAGGAGCTGATCCAAAGCCTACTGAATTCAATAGAAATATTTAACTTCAATGGATTTGGGATCATTTTAACTTTTGGCTGAGAGAGCCACATTACTCCAAGTTAAAAGACAGAAGACTTGGCAAAGGATAACTGAAGTTACAGCATATTTAGGGTCAAAAGACATTAAGTGCTGGACCAATTCATCCCTCATGTGATTCCACCTTACCCAGAGCATTTGCAGTCAGTTTTGTACTGACTGATGATGTCTTTTGTAATTTTCAATGAGTTCAACATGCAAGTCAGGGTAGAATTTGACCCAGTGGATGAGATTGTACTGTAAAGTTTAGTTCATTTGAATACAATAGTAGTATTGGTTTAAATAACTGCAGAAGTTTTTCTTAACACATTAAAAGACTATATTTTATGACTATAACCTCACAGCTATGAAATATAGCTCTCCAATGATAACTATGAGATATAACTTTCTTCCCAACAGCTGCTGGTGGGAATTTTGCTGTTTCTGAAATAAATATTATATGCGTACATACCATACATGGAGGGAAAGAGAGCAATAAGAAATACAATGAGCTGACTAGAGATGTGTTATTTATTTGCACACATTATTAATGATCTCATAGCTCAGAAGTGGTGGAGGGAACCTGAGCCACTTGTGAATTATGAAAGGTCATCAATAACTCATAGCAATATATGACACATCCATTCAGGTCATCCAGACTTACTCGATGCTTGGTCTGTTTATCTAACACCAGTTTTAGTTTAGTCTGTAGTGTGTGTTGATTTCATAGTACATAATGTAGCAATGAGACCTCTTGGCCACAGTCCCATGTAAAATGACTGAGTTTGAAATACAAGAGAACCTGAAAGAAATTCTCAGAATATCAATTGATATTGAGCTGAACCACACATTTCAACTTCCAATGACATGTGTGATTGTTAAGTAACCTAGATATAAATATATCACATCATGTGTGTGCACATGGACCTGTAAAAACACACACATTTCACAGATGTGAAACTACGCTTGTTTCTCTCCCTAAGAAACCAAGAGCAAACATGGAAGAGATTACTTTGATAGTAGTATCACATGTTATTCAAGTACTACTGAGATGAGCGTAGTATAAGAATGAAATAAATTACAAATGAATTACAATCCATTTTTTCAATGTCTTTAAAGACATTCTGTTCTTGATATCTGAAACTGAACAATTAAGCATAACTTATACATCCAGAATGTTATAATTTACCTCCATTATTCTTAAAATAGTACAGACTACAGTTCTATGTGCTTTAATTATAACTACTTTGAGATAGTTCTCAGACTATAAAACATACTTGAAAACGGGATTCTGAAAAATATGAGTTAAAATGGGTTTTGTCCAAGGAATTGTAATAAACTCATTAGAAAATATTAAACCCCTCTGCTAGTTCCTCTAATCCTGTTGGCAATACTCAGTATATCAAACCGGCCAGGCAGTGCCCATTATTGACTGCCAGAAATTTGTGGCAATACCCTGAGGTAGAGCTCACCTCTTCCAGCCTCAAATACCTGTATGTTCAGTACTTCTTGAAACTTAGTGTGGGAAAGACATGGCACATGGCACACCGTAGGGAGCTGTGATGAACGCACTTTTTAGGCTGTCCTGCATACTTATAAGGTGCTTTGTGCTTGTGCTGTCATCACTACTCACACGTGCAAATTCTCAGTACAGATCAGTATCTTACAGCTATATGGCAAGACAGGATGCATTTTAGTGACCTACAGATGTGGTTTTTAGGATGGCTGCAACCACTTAAGCCTCTGGACAAGCTCCCCACTTGACACTGTATCAGTCCAAATGCTGCATAAACTGTTTTGTAGTTTTTTTTACAGTACCTTGTCATGTAAAAAAAAATAAAATAAAATAAAATCAAGAAAATACCCAGGTCAAAATCTTCCCACATGCCATGTGCTGTTGGAGGTAGATGGAGATCAGACAAAACTGCACAGTTGTTCTCCCGTTTGACATATAAAAAAAAAAAAAAAAAAAAAAGGAGAGAGAGAGAAAGAAAAAAAAAAGTTGGAAAGCCAACGGCAGCTGAAAAACTTTGTACGGAGCGCATGCGCTCAGAGCCGACCTATTACAGACTGGGCTGCATTTTAAAGCTGTACGGCAGCAAGCGGGACTCTGCTGCAGCCCCGGGGCGGATTATTGGGGGGGGTTACCGCACTGCGCGGTCCTTCGGGTCCCGGGGAGCGGACACCGCGCGGCAGTGCCGAGTGCCGTCCGTGGGAGCCCCCCCGGGCCAGGTGGGCGCTGCGTGCCCCGTGCCACGGTCCCTTCGTCGGTACCGCGGGGCTCCCCCTGCTCCCACGTGCGGGTGGTGCGCGGAGCACATGGCCGGGCTGGGGGGGCTGCGGTGCAGTGTGTGACACAGCGTCGCGTACCGCGAGTGCCGTTTGCCAAACGCTGGGGGACGGAACTGGCTCGACGTTTCGGGTTCCTCCTTCTCCAGCGTCTTTTTCCGCTGTAAATTTGGCAGGTTGTTGACAAAGCTGTTCGGGTTCAATCACGCACGGCCCAATGAGAGCTGAAGGCGACGAGGGCTCCGCGGCCCCTTTGTACTTCAGAGCGCTTTCACCGCTGCGCAGCCCTCGGCCAAAACTTTTGCCTTGCGCCCGAGCCCTACCGGGGGGGGAGGGGGACATCAGAGCAGCACTGGGAAACCCCAATAGGCAGCGAGAGCGGCCCCGCTATCGGTAAATGCGTTCACTCCTTCAAATCCATTGCAGTGCAAATTCCCTTCTGCAGTCCGAAGGGGATGGGGGGGTGGAGGGGGGAACGGAGCAGCCCCGCAGCACGAGCACCGGGGCCGCAGCTGTCCGCCCGCCGCGGTGCAGCCTTCCAGGTACGCGCTGTCCCCGGGCAAAACCCCCTCCACCCGCCGTTCCCGGCTCCTGCCCTCCCGCAGTCCCGCACTGCGGCTCCGTTCGGTGCCCGGTGCGGGGAGCCGTCCCATAGGGCATCCCGGGTTCGCTCCTCGGGTAAATGAGGCGCGGTACCGGGCGCCCTGAGTGGGAGGTGGATGTATAGGGGGAGGGGGAGATAAAGGGGTTCGTTGCTGTGAGGAAGGCCAACCTTAGTTTTATGCCTGGTAAATAATATTTTATTGCCTTTGGTTTACTGTGGCATTTCAATTATCCCCTTTAGGAGTCTGCAGACTGTGTGGGTTAAAGGTCATTTCTCAAATCACTAGAATTAGGAAAGAATAGCAGAAATCTGGAAAGAGGGGTGGAGCCGCACCGTAAAACAGGAAAGATCGCCTGAAATCAGTTAATAAAGAGCCCCGAGCTGTTCACTTGCTTGTATTCCCGAGTGATGTTTGGCATCGGGTCATGGCATAATGCTGTGGGCACTCAGCGGGCGCTCCTGGGCGCTGCCGTGCACAGCAATAGGACTGGAGAACGAATAAATCATGGGCACATTTTCAAACCGTGGCTCACAGAAGTGGAAATAAAGGGCAGAAATCCAAACATCCTGCAAGGCTTGAAGAATTTTAATTTCTCCTCGCTATTTAAACCAGCTGGGTGAAGCTAGAGGGGGCCGGAGGGAGGAGCGCTGACGTTACAGGCATTGGTGCTGCCCTAGTTGTGGGTTTGTGGGGTTGCTGGTCATGGAGCTCCGTGGTTAATGGGGCAGTTGTGCCATGTGCCTACTGCAAATGTCTGAGCATTTTCATGAGGGATACAATAAATAAAAATGAAATAATAATTAAAAAAAAAAACAAAACCCAAACCCCAGGCTGCTCGGTAATATAATAGGAAGTGCAAAGGTGTTGGTGAATATCCAAACAGCAGAACCCCAGAAGAGCAGTGCAGCTGGTTAGAGGGATGGAGGTCTGCCGTAGCTCGGGTGGCTCAGCAGTTCTCTGTAAGACAGAAATGAGTTATTTCCGGTATCTCAGATGGGTTTCTGCCATTTTATTATTCTACAGATTAATGCACTTTAACTAAGGGCTGTCGCACCAGAGCGCTACTTGCATGTGTTCATCGCAGTGCTGCTGTGTGATTTCTGTCTTTTCACATTGACCGAAGGCAAACAGCCAGTCAGTGGCTGATGGCACATTGCTCCATCATGAGGAACCTGTAGGGAAGCAGAGCCCTCTGGCAAAGAAGGTCATTTGCTGTGTGTCTCTTTAGGTTTTCATAGCATTTGTATAAATGATATAGGAAATATCACACATTGCACTGAAACCCTGTGAAGGCAGAACCTGCCTGCAGCTGCTTTGGGGTTGCTGCGCGTCTGTATGGTTTTGGGGTGAGGGCCATGCACGAGAGACCATTTGCCAAAGCGAACACACTCTGCTGCTCTGGGTGCCTAATGTGCTCTCTGCCCACCACATCACTTTTAAATTTTAAGCTTCAAGGGACATAGATGTAACTGCCTTGAAGTAGTATACATGTTTTGCTAAGGCTATTTGCTTTCCTAAGATATGCAATTGCTTTCTTCTACAGACCACTGTGTTGTGAAAAAAAAAGGGCTAAACTGCAAAAGAAATGCCAAAGGTGATTTTTTTTTTTTTGCCAAATCTTGCAATTTTTTTTTATGTTCCTATATCCTCAGCCACTAGAAGCGAGAAATAGCATGAGAAACCCTCTCTCTTTAAATAATTGCTTTATATTTCTAGCTTGCGTGACAGCTGAAGAAACCTTGACAAGCGAAAAGACCAGAAAACAAAGAAAAGAGTGTGGATGTTATCCCCCGTCCCCCACCACTTCCCCCTGATCTACGATGCTGAAAGAAGCCAGGACATGGGGAGCCGCTGCAGAGGAAGAACTGCAGAGCAGAGCCCAGTATTCGTCTTTGCCAGCTGAAGTCCTATGGGAAAGCGGGATGCAAATAAGGGGCAGCAGACAACAAAGGAAAGTTTACCACATAGTGATGTCACACAGATTTGGTGCATACACCAATCTGCAAACCTGTAAAGTCTGTGGAAAGGAATATACTGCTTCATTTGCGAATTGATGATGGCTTTTGAGATTTATTATTATCATTAACTGCCTAACAGATAGCCCCCTCAGAACACTCCACATTTCTTTTTGTTATCAGCTGGAGAAGGACAGCTGTGGACTTTTTTGGTTTTTAATGTGCAAAATGGGTGAGTTTTTCTCACTCCATCCTCCCCTGCAGCCCCTCAGCCCCTGAACCTTGCTGCCACTGCTGAGATCGCAGGCTGGGTTCAGTGCACAGGTGTGTTTAGTCAGGGGGGAAAAACAGATCTGAGGGGGTTCATTATGAAGATGGGAACTAACCAAAGGCTCTGGAAGCAGGATGCCCACAGATGCCACCGTTAGTGGGCACAGGGACCGACAGCAGTCAGCTCAGGTCATGTGCAGGGTGGTCCAAAGGCACCTTCTGCTACACACTGGTGCCTCGCAGCAACATCGGCTGCTGTTTGTTGGGCAATTTCTGTATTCTTACAGACCCGGAAATGGGAGATTCTGGCAATCTGCTCTGAAATAACAAGGCTGCAGAAGGTAGTCATAGGATCACGGAGTCATAGAATCATTTGAGTTGGAAAGAAACATTAAAGACAGACACCAAAGGGCTTGCTCACTCCCCAGCAGCATTTGCTGCTCTCTTGTCCACCCTGCCCCATCCCCTCACGCTGTGCCATATGAGATTGGGGTCTTTATCTTGGGATACCTCCCGTCCACATCGCAGCCATCCCCCTCCTGCCACCATGTGTCATTGGAATGTTTCAAGTAGCGAGTCTGGTTTACTTAAAGAATAGTGCTTTTAGAGGAATAATACTTTGCTTTGTTTCCATTAGGACCTTAAAAAAAACGTTTATGGGAGGAAAAATAAACAATCCCACCACCACTCCTTAACAACAGAGTACTTTCCCTCTCCTAATGCTACCAGCGCCTTCTTTCACTGAGGCCAAAGGCACCTCCCATAAACCCTGGAGGGCTCTTACAGGTTTCTCCTGAGTGGCCCGAGCCCACCTCTGCCCAGCACACACATAAAGGTGCACACAGAGTTTGTTCTCCAGAGATGACCACGATGGGAGCTCTGCCCTGCCGACTCTGCACCACCACACGCACTGCTCTCAGTTTACTGTTAGTAAACCAGTAGACCGTGAGCAGTCACAAATGTGCATGTGGAAGAGGAAGAGAGAACAGTGTACCATGGGCACCCCGTGAGCATGGGCCAATTGTGACGGCTACTCCTGACATGGTCATAGCCATGTGTGTGGGGCTGCATCACACCTGAGCCACACTGCTCCCCAGGAGGATTAGCCAAGGATTATCCAAGCAGAACAACTGCAGGATTTGGGATCCCCAAAGTCTACATAGCTCAAGGAGGAATGTAGGTGGATGCTGTCTGGTGCTCTGACCTGAAATATCTCTGAGCACATCTTCAAATCTGTGCACACAGACATATCATCAGTAAGGTGTGTTTAAGAGTGAGAGGAGGGAGCTTGGTTAGAGCTTATATGACACTTATCTTAAAGACTGCTTAGATAATTCATCATTTCCTTAGAACTAAAGACATGTCATAACAGCTAAGCCAGTGTATATTTGCCTGTGACTGCTTAAAGCCAATACAATCCTGAGCATAGCTATCAGTCTGTGCACCCTGAGCAACATATCCGATAAATTTAACCCTATCTTTCCAGCTCCACAATAGTCTGTGAACTGATTCTTACCAGTTGTTTGTAATAATATTGTGTAACAACTCATTTTAAGGAGATGTTTAAGGTCTAGATTGACTTTGAACTTTTCATTTTCAGTATTTAATTAGGTACCTTCTGACTTGCCCTGGTGGTACTCTCATCTCTATGTTTTCATGGAATGATTAAGGTCTCATTCCAGAGCTACATTGTTTTCCTCAGTTTTAACAGAAATTGTGAAAACTTTTGGCAACAGCACTGATGGTGTGAATGTTTGCCCACAGTGATTAACACAAGGTTACACCTGCAGTGCAGCCATGGGACCAGGCTGAGTGCTCCCATGGATGTTGAGACTCTGCACAGGGTCAGTGAGTGTAGACTTGGCACTTAGGGCAAGTGCTTCCCCTGCTAAAAACACTAACCCAGGCTTGAAGAGTTGGAAGTTAATTTTTCATTGACTTCTTTTCATTCTCTTTTGCTGTGCAAGGGCCTAAAGACTGTCACCTTTTGAGGAGTGATCAGACAAAAAATGCTCATGGTGTAACTTTGAAAGAAGCAAGGACTGTGGTGGTTGGAAGCATGCCATGCTTCAGGCAGGGCCCGCCAATGAAGTGGATGAGGTCTGTTGCAGTGAGGGCTCTGCTGCTCTCCAGCCTATCTGCATTTGGGTAGAAAAGTCCGTACAGTGTACATGTATGCCTCTTGTTCTGGTTCTTCATTTAAAGGCAGAGAGAAAGCATCCAAGCAGTTTATCATGCTATTGGAGATGGTCTTCTGTTCTTTATAATGTTACAGAACACTGTCAGCCTTTTTGCCAAATAGCTGTATTTTTGCTTCTGGGAGAGCATGACAGGTATTCATTACTGCCCAGTGTGCTTCTTTGAACAGCTGTAGTAATTGCCCAGCCCTGACTTGCTGGCATCTTTCCTGGTCACAGCATTTCTTCCATCCAAGCAGGCTGGAATAACCTATAATTCAAAGCACAGTGGTGACTCTATGATATCACTTTTAACAAAGCAGACAAGCAAAGGAATGGCTACAGAAGTAGCCACTTAATTGCGCAGTAATAGTCATCACACTTTAGTTTATCTAATTGTCTTTATTACTGGGTTGCCAGTTTAGCAACTTTTCTTTATGTAAGCAGCTGTTGTGCTAATATCTTCATAAACCACTTCCTTCTAGAACATCTGAATCACTGAGTAGCTTACCCAGTGCAGAGGTGGAGGTACTGACCTGCGGCTTGAAGTGAACTCTGTAGGAAAACAGAATCTCATTCATTTCTGCAGGGCTTTATGCAGAACATTTATTGTGCTTTCCTGACCAGCCACATGTGTTTCCATGGAATGACAGAAATGCCAGAGGCTAATACTCTATCTGCTTTTCAAGCAAAAGTGCATTTCCATGCATTTCCATCATCCTGTGACTTTTTTTTTGACAATACTAGTGTGAGCGTTGTATTATCATGAGTAGGATACCATGAGGATTTCATAGAAGTATGCTCAATTTATTTCCATGGAAACTAATAGCATTTCTTCCCTATCCCACAACACCAATTTGTGTTCCTTAGAAAAATATTCCCAAGTTTTTCAGTCTCTCTCCTCTTTCTCAAAAAAGTGCTTTAGTTATAAATCCCAACATGATTCCCTAGGTGGGAAAAAGGGAGTATAGAATACATATTTTAAAAGTCACTTCAATAGTTAAATGTGTGATGCAGCAGAGCTTTTTACCACTAAGTATGTAGAGTGGTTCTCTTCAATATACTGGACTTAATACTTGCCATTTGTAGTGGATTGGATGTTGACAGTCCTGTCCCTGAGACTAGAATAGTTGTGGGGGGAGCATTCCTCGTCTGAAATACAACTTGAGCAGCATTTTATTATACTGTGACCCTGTGACTATACAATCAGGAGGGACTCCTGGGGTTTATTTCAGCTGATTATGGAACACAGAGCAGAATATAGCCAGTGACCTCTGTAAATGATCACATATTTGACTTTTGGATAAGAAGTCATCTAGTCATAAATGATTTATCTAAAAGATTCTATCTGATCTGAGACTAAGCTTCACTCAGCTGTATTAGCAAAGCATGCAACAATTCATAAATTTCACATGCTGTACTACTTTAGAAAATATATTTACATTTTATATTCTTTACATATATCTGGACTGGATTTTGAAAGCTAACTCAAAGTGAAATCAGATTTTTAAAATACTTGTTAAAAAGCTCTTCCTAAAAATCTGTTATTCATTTTACGTTGATGTCCAGTATATAGTAAGAATTGGTAAACTTGTCTGTGTAGCATAATTACAAAACTGTACTTCGATGCGGCACTAGAGGGAAGCGTCCTTTTCATCTTAATTCCTGTAGTGCAAGGGGGATGTGTGTAACATCAAAACTACCATCTCTTCAATGCCGGTTTGTTTATAACATGGCTTAAGAAGCAGCTTTCAAATGCTTTGGATATGCAAATGGGAAACAAAATCACAAAATACAACCATCTGATTTTGTAAAGTTGTCCCATTCCCCTGGTGCTTGACCTTCATGAAAGTACTAGGCTATTACTCACCCAGGCACCATTCTTTTCCTATGAATTACTCAATTCAAACATCTCATTTACTTTATTTTCAGGCTACAGTTTACTGTCTTTGTCACTGAGTAATCAAAAGGCTTCTCAGAAGTGGCCGTGGTGTCAAGGTCCAACAGATCACCTTTAGAAAATGCCTTTTCTTTACAATTTTTCACTCATCACCCAGAGTTTAACAAACATGCAGGGCCAAGCATCTCACAATTTGTATGTAGAATTTAAAAGTGAGGGGGAAAAATAATTACTGAGCCAAACTGAATGGGAAAGTGAGCTCCTAAGCACTGTCACTTCTAAAGAACCTATTTTAAAATGCCTGATTTGCCTAATTCTCTGGGATATTCATGATGGCAACCTAAATTTGTTAGAAAAATGTCACAAGGTTTTCTGTATTTTAGCCTCCATTCTCCAAGATGCTGATTATTTTCAAATAATAACACAGCAAGCTTTGGAAGGAGAGCATCATCACACAGTGTTGCACAGCACAGGAGCCATCCCATCAGGATAATCCACACTGGAAACATGTTTAATTTCAGACATTCTTACCTGATGTGCCTCCTGCTGTGTTGTGTGAAGTCCTCAGCACACCTCTGGAGAAGATGGCAAAGCAGCTGAGGAGTCGCAGATTCCTTCAAAAAAGTTTTCAAAGACTGCATATGGCACTTCTGCATGAGGGATTTTAAAGCTCACAATGTGAAAAGCACTGCAGAAAAGTAGAAAAATCAGACCTGCATGCCCCTATGACTGCAATGGAGAAGAACAGACAGAGTAGCAGCAAAATGTTAACAAAATAATTCCCTGAGAGGATGTATGTAAAGAACAGATGTGGACAAGGACTGGAAGATGTGTAGTTACAATTGTGAGTGGTCACTTTAACCCAAAAAGGATTTATAATTGATTTCAGGACCTAAGTCCCGTACAAATTTTACTCACGTGAATAATTGCATTCTTCTTCTTTAAGTTATCTGGCTGGTTATAGCCAAAAAATACTCATTCACACGCAAAGGATGATATTCTGTGAGGAATTTCTTCTGACTTCAGCAGCATCACTCATGGAAACAGGGTGCTACTGCTTTTATATTCCTAAACTGTTTCAAAGACACTGGTCACATCACTAAACATTCTCCGTATTTTAGCAGGGTAACTATATTGATTGCAATATGCTTCACAGAGGAAGGAAGATTGTGAGGTATTTTGGTTAATTTAGCTGTAAATTGCACTAACTGCTGGTAATCTGAAAGAAAATTTAAGAATACCTGCATAATGCAAAGGTCTGATGAGGAGGCTTCCACCAGAATATTCTTGTTTTTGTAACCAAGAACAAATTCCTTATCATACGAGCTGGACAGGTCTTTTCCTGTAGTTTTCAGACCTTGATGTTTTATTGACCCAGCTCCTTGCTTCAGACTTGAGCTCATGTTCACCGAGGAAGTACAAGTGGTAATTATGCAGGTCTTTCCTTCCCTGTCATAGGCAACATTCACAAGGGAGATTTACAACCTTCAGCTTTCAGATATGGAGACTGGTTCTTTAACTCCAGTGAGAATAACACTGACATAGTGAGTAGAATCATAATTGGAACAAATCCTCTAGAAACTAGCTACCTGGACAGCTGCTCTGGGAGTCTGTCAATATGTTTTCCCTCTTCTTTTTCCTTTAATAACCCCAGCTGAAAGGTCGATCAAAAGTTGCTTTGTTTTAGAAAACAGACTAAGATATAATTCATTTTACTCCCTGAGGCAATAGCAAATTTATCTATAGCAATAGCAAACTAGCCTGCAGACTGAAAGATACTTATTCAATTGTAACAAATACCATGAGATAAGTGAACATAAAGTAGAGACACTATAATGAGAGTCTGTGTTAAGAGTAGGTAGAGTGCTGACCTAGAAACAGAGTCAGGACAACTATAAACAAAATAGATTGTAAATGAACTTCTGCAATGAAACCTAAGATCTATTTTCTTATCACAAAGCATTCAAAAAGTCAGGCAGTTGGTTCATCTGAATTACATTTAGCTCAAATTTTGATAGATAGAGGAAATGGTTTGGCCCCATGCTCCTATAAACACACACATATGCTCCAGAGAGAAGGAAATGGGGTACAATCAGAAACCCACTGTAAGTCAATAGTCTTTCAGTTCACTTCAGTAAACTTTGGGCTAGTTCCTTAATGCACACCCTTATCATGGCTGACAACAATCCTGCCTTCACACTTTTGATTGGTCTCAGAGTAGAGAAGGTTCAGAGGGCAGGAGAGCTATGCATGAGGAGTATGGCTGGTCCGTAATGACTGTGCTTCTGTGACCTTTAGTGGATTGCAATAGGGATCTTTTTTATTTAAACTAAACATAACAATTGTAAGAGCTCCAGGGCAGATCTGTGTTCTCTTTTGGCCTGCGTTAACCTCTAACCAAAATCTGGCCATTTAAAAGAATGTTCTTCAGCTGTTTTTCTTTATTTTTAGAAATTTAAAATGAAATATAAAGCTCATAATAAAATGCATATGAGGACACAAATCAATGGACTTGAGAACTATGTTAGGAATTACCAGACATATAGGTCTTCATTAACTAGGGTGGTGTTCTTGTGAAATTTTCTTGTATGCATGTTGCTGTTCACAATATTATTTATTTCTATGGTAACCAAAGCAGCAAATACAGCAATATTAGACAATAATATTAATAATAATAATAATAAAGCCTTATTGCAAAATAAGTCCACTAAGAGCCAAAACAGAGGTGTTTAGATGATGGTGTAATTTGCTATAATAACTGTTTTGCTGCATATTTGGCAAGGCCTGGATAACTCATTTACAAGGAATGCATTTGTCCAAACTACTTTCAAATAAAAAATAGTTATCATGCTGCATTATCATGCATTCTTAAAGATATTTCCTTCCTATAGATTTTCCCACGACAAGAAGACGTCTGAAGAAGACACTGAACTCAGGTTAACTGCAGACTGGTGGTTATTTCTCTTGTGCAGCCTTTCGAAAGTCGGTTAGGTGATGTGGAGCCACACATCATCAGTCCTTTGCTATCTGGAGCTATCTAACTTCCTCACACAGCCTCCCACTCGCCTCTCTGCTGTCTGCTCCATCTGGAGGGAGCTGGCTGCTCTCCTCCAGCTCAGCTCCCTGAGCACAAGGCAGGCAGCAGTTGCCAGAACATCTGCTGTCTCCTGGCTTCTCTTGGGTGAGTACCCAAAGCACGGCCTTTCTAAAGTTGGACAGTCGCCTCCACTTGAAACTGGACAAGTTCAAAGTTCTTGGATTAGTCCTGATATTTGCAGCTACATGGGAATATTGGTTTAGCAATCTGTGACGCACATTCAAGTGTGCATTTCAAAGGGATACATGTGTTGTCATAAGGATGCACTGACGTTTTGTCTCCTCCTACACCAGTAGGAATCTGGTTGTAGAACATCATTATTCTGAAGGCAGAGTCATTTTGAAGATTAAGAAGTGGATGGAATGTAAAACCAAACAAAGTAAGTCCTTAATTCTGTAATTGTGCCCATCAAAGGTGCACTTCTCAGCAGAGCTGCTCCTGCACCAGTGCCTCCGGGCTGTACGAAACCTGAAGTGTGCAGTGAAGGCTGTTCCTTGTGAAGGCAGAGGTTGCTTCCTGATTGAAAAGATGCTTTGGAAGAAGAGACATCTTGTCTGAAAAGTTAGGAGCACAAAATAATATCATTGTAATCTTACAGGAGGAAAGTGTACACAGCAGCCCCCACGTCAGCTGTCTTTTTCATATATGGGCAAAATCCTGCCCTGGCAACGTGCGGGGCTCCCACTGACTTCATAATGGGAAATCTATTGCTTATTTAGAGCTGACTTGGCTTCATTTATAATGATTTAATACATCAGTTATTAAAAGTTTCATGTTTTAGAGAAGCAATGTCAATAGGTGAAATATAGTCACATTGCTCTTTGACCCTGTTTGCTCTTTCTGATGAGTTTCTGCTCAGCGTGCATAATTAGTGCAGTTGTTTCAGGATCCAGTGCTGAGTCTGGAGCACAGTGGGAATGCCTGGGAGATGCAGGAGGTGTTGAGCTGCCTTTATCTGGTTGATGCTGGCACAGAGCTGTTTGGCACTTTCAGAGTGTGTCTGAATAGCCATCTTGGCTTGAAGTACAAACCGACACTCGGCTTCATCCCTTGAATGTCCCCCATTGCTTGTATGTTTGCTCACTCAGACCTCAAGCTACTTTGGCCTAAGTCTGGACTGAACAAACAGGCTCTCTTATGAGGAAACCTCAAGCTCAGAAGAGGCTGACTCTTACTCAGGCTCGCTCCAGGAGGGCTGGAGGAGCCCTTGACTGTATGAACTCAAACTTCAGTCTGAGGTGTGCTACCGTGGTTCCCGTAGCCAGAGTTGTGATCCCAGGAGCTGCCTCACCACAGGGTCCTGCCTCCTCCAGCGGCCCTCAGAGTCCTTCTGGAGAGGAAGGACACTCCTTGCTGACAACATTTTTTCAGAAAACAGGCACCAAGAGCTCTCTCTGTCTTCCTCAGATCTAGTGCCTTCCTCCTGTATGGCCTTGTACGACGCATGGGCACTTACTGTGTCCTTTGGGCACAAGGAGGAGCTGCCCTCAGTGCAGGAAGCATCATGTGAGGGAACTCCACCGGTGTGCTTCCAGCAGAGTGGGACGAGAGCCCTGGCACCAGCGCTGTCTGAACGCAGAACAAGACAGTCCTGGAAAACTGTAGCAGGTCTAGAAAGGAGATAGAAGCAATTGCTACTCAATTTATAGCATTACATCTCAAAATTAAGTAGGCATAAGAAAAATGCATGAAAAATGTATATTTAGCTGTAGTTTGAAGTGAAACTTAATACCCTATGTTAGTGTATAGCACTCTCTTACCAAGAAAACTAATTTATAGGCAAAGAAACAGAGCTTAAAACTAAGAGACTGTGTTTTTAAATAACCTAAGTAAAATGCATACTTAGTTACCTTTTATTCTCCTGCTGTGTGTGCCCTGAGCTGGCCCGGGGAGTTCTATGAGGTAAGAAATTCCTGCTCAACAAAAGTTCCTTTTCTAAAAAAAGTGAACATAATGGAAACGGGGAACCACTTACCAGGCAGCTGAAAAAGGAGCTGACTGTGCAGAGAATTTCACACCTTACGGCTTTTGGTCAGTAAAGTACATAAACAAAATGTAATTTTCTATGCAATTACAGAGGGTCACACAAGAATATTATGTTTTAGAAACCCACTCAAAAGCATATTGCTCGCTAAGAGCCCAGTCCGGAAAATGGTTACTCACTTTAGTATAGTTGCTGGTAAGCATTTCTGTGAGCAGGGCCTAGGAGACATTTTCCTTGTTATGCTTTCTTAAACAGTTTATGTGATAGTAACAACAGGAAGATAAATTACTTTGAATGGTAGCAATTAGAGAAATAAGGAGTGTGATAGATTTACCATGTGGAAAACATCTCTCTCACATTTTCGTACAGTCATTAAATGTAGTTTTAATGACACAACACTGATTTCAGAAAGAAACAAAGTTTATTTGATGAATATAAACAAGATGATCAACACTAAATACTTCCCATACACATGATAACAATGTTATGAACTCTAAATACCTTGGTACTTTACACTTCTACTAGACATTAAATTACAATGACTGTCTAATACATGCCCACTGTTAATTTCTAGGAATTCCTTAGTTTCATATCAATATCCTTAACCACATATCAATATCACAATCCAGAACATGCCACTCACTTGAGAAAAGTATTACAAGAAGCACTATCAAATGAGGATCTAAGGTTATTAGGGAATACTGACCCATTGCTGCAGAACATCACATTCAAACGTCACCCTACACACACAAAAAAAAAAAACATTGCAGATATAGTTTGTGTCAACACATCTGAGGTCTTTTCATAAACACTGTTTAAAAAGTAAATTGAAACTCACTTTCAAATGAAAGTCAATGTGCAGGTACGTGCATACTGGATACACAAAATTCATTAAATACAAAATTCATACTGTACATTTAAATGAAAGAAAGAATGCGCAGTACAAGACTGATCTCACATTAAAATAATAATCATTATCTTAAGTGTTAACCAAAAGTTGGTTTGCTTCTTTACACTTCGAGGGGGAAAAAAACTACCAAACATTGCTCAAATAAAATATTTTCCCAACATCACAGTGTTTATTGTAAACCCCGAGATTCTATTTTAGTATATGAAAAGATTTTCTGCAAACATCGTAGAGTATCACATGAAATGAAAAAAAGAAAAGGAAGAAGAAAGATAAAGAAAGAAGCAATGTTAGACAGAGTTTTCCTCCTTAGGGCTAAACTGTAGGCCCTGATAAAAGTTTAGATCAATACTCTTACCAACATGAATGGAGCAAAAATGCCCCTAAAGTAATACCTGTGACAAAATTGGCACATACATATAAATATCTAACTATACAGCTTTGCATCTGACCCTATTTCCCCCTAGTTTATTTCCTACTTCAAGTATTCAGTTGCAGAGTTAAGGTTAAGACCTGATTGTAAGAGACACAGACGATTGTCCCCTACTGTGACAACAAATTTGTCACAAGAAACTAAGCTTTGTTGTCTGAGTTTCCAAGTGCAACATTTGTCATATGTGCTAAATATACTCCCAAAAGCTTTGCTGTTTCAAAACAAAGATCTAAAATGCCATTGATAGTTAAAGGACAAACTTTTTAAACATGAATGAAATTTGGATTATCTATGCTATACTAATTCTATACATTTTCTATCTATGGAAAACAGTAGCATCCAGCAGGACTCCTGCTCAAATAAATTGCTCTTTGATTGCACCAAGAATTATGGTACAAAGAAATAAAATATCATCTCTAGACAATCACTTTAAAGGGCTATATGTATGGCTCATGTAGGATGTTTAGGGTTAATTGCACCACAGGTTCAAAAAATATTTTTTCAGTGCAAGACTTTAGGAGTATCCACTTAGATTTTTCTTTTTTTACAGCAGCAAAGAAAAACTACTAAGGATTAAGGCCACCCATGCTTAAATTTATTGTTTGTCCTTTAAAAATGTAGATATTCTGTTCCCACTCCCATTGCCATGGAAGCATTTCTCCCATGGACGAAAAGATGCCCCAATAAAACAGCCAAACGTTTGCAGGTTTGCCAGACTGACCAAAAATGTTCATGGAGTCGCAAGGATCCTCTCCTCGAGAAGTGGTAGACATTTATCTATCAGTTAATATTCTCTCACTGAATGTAATGACTTCACATTTTTATTTTTCCTTGCATGTGCTTTAAATTTATTTTACTAGACGTATTTTGGTGATTCAGACAGCCTCTATGGGCTGTTTGTTCATTGCTATTTTCTTCTTTAACATCTAAAAGTCATTGGGATCCATGTTGGAGACTGTTTTTCAACACAGAAAATGATAACAAACAGTTCCTCATTTACAGGAGACCTAGTGCATATACTGTATTCACAGCAATCTTACTTTATTTTTTTAAAGAGTCCCAGCTTTCATTGTTGAAGATCTGTATGCATTTGGATGGTAAAAGGTTGATACATCCCTGTTTATATGTCCATATAGTCCATATATATATACAAACATATGTATTTATATACGCCTCAAGCTTTTACCATCCAGGAATAGATACATCTTGTTTATAATTGTATATTTATGATCAAATTAGATGTCCTATGCATTGTCAGAGACACACACCATATTTTCACAGAGTTAATCTTTGCCATCACTTATAAGTACCAAAAATTGATTTCATTTCCAACCTGGCCCAGAGCTTAATACCGGTTATACTATCGATGTGATTTTTTTCATTCTTTTTTTGTTGCTGTTTATTTTGTTTGTTTGTTTTCATTTCGGTTTGTTGTGTTGTTTTTTTTTTTTCTTTTTAATTGTAATTATCAGTAGATATAAGAAAACAGAGGAGGGTAAAGGCTTGGTTTTAATTTTTTGAAAAGCCCACATCTAATTGGGGTTAAGATTAATGCCAACACCCTTTATATAACATTTTACTAATACCTCTTTGATAATCTAGTGCAGTAGAAGATTTAGAATAGACTAGGTAAAATCAGCAAATGCAGATACCATACCTAAATTACCTACATCTGAATTACTTATTAAAATCAATATCAATTTACCAAAAAAGAGTTACATAACCTGATTAACTGAACTTCATTAAACAATAATATTCTAAACACTTGGTTTGTTTGTGAAAACAATAACTTGCAAGACCCATTAAAGATAGAAATAAAGCTCTTGTAATTTCTGCTTGAGTCTCCTTCATTGTTTTCCAAAGTATCTGATTTCATAGCAGACTACAAGAAATAATGGAGAAGATGCCAATTAATGCAGCATTTCTTTAGATATCAACCTTAGCATTCATTTTCTGCATCTGTGATCTTCTCCAGGACATCATGGTCATGTTTGGAGATCCAATGCAATAGATTATCATCGTTACTTTCCAGTGCTACATTTTTTCTTCCTCTTTCACTAGTTCCTCTGACAACTGTAACAAGGGAACAAAATACTCCAATTAATAAAATGTTTCAAGTAACAACATCCTAGTTCTCATCTAATCAAGCTTTTCATCAACATCAGTAGATATATTGCTTTTCTAGGGACTAAGTATTAAGTGAGGATTTAATTTGATTTGAACCCACTTGATACACTTAAAGGGTGGCAATCTTTTCCACAGATGATTTGTATGACAAGATTTCCCCTAAATGGGAAAGATTTTAAATTCCAAATATATGAAATTCTGTTGTGTTTGTGATTCTACAAATGAGGAGTTTTCTGGTCTTCTATATAGGCGTAATAGCTTTGAAGTGGAACTGATACTAGTAAACCTAAATATTTCATTTGGAAACCAAAGGAATTGTCCATTTATTTCTGCCATGCAGTCAATGTCAGTTGTTCTCCATGGCTGGCACTGCTGAAATTTAGGGGACTGCTAAAGGGAATGGTGCAAGCCTGAGTCAGTCAATGAAAAGTGTCTTCTGCCGCTCATGGGTTTGGAAGAGGCTCTGTCTGGTTGCAAGTGACTGTGGCATGAGGCCTGAATGATTTGTATTGTTACACCAGCTCGGCTGCAAGCAAACGGCACAGTATTCCTTAACAAGGGCAGTGAATTAGTCTTATTCACAGTATCTGTATCTCAGATGAGTGGGAGGAATTAAATGATTCCACTGCAGGGCAGTTGTTCATTTATCCACTGACTTTGTTCCTAGAGAAGTGGAAATGCATTATGTATGGGACTCTCTGCTGCTAAGCTTGCATTTATGTAAGCAAAGAGTTTCCAAAACATCCGTTTTTATAAAAAAGAAACAGCTGCTGAGTTTTTACACTTTTGCACGCAGCAGAAAAAGTCTTATGTTTTCTAAAAGAACTTTTTTACTAAAATGCCTCTTTAAATTCTAGAAACTAATACTTAGCACAGTAATTACGCTATAAGTGCAACACTTTGTATAGAATGCAGACAAATAAACTCGCAAATCACTTTCAATCCCCATTTTTAAGTTCTTCCCTCTGTGGCATCCACATATAATGGTTTATCTAACACAAACTTAGATGAATAGTTTTACTTCTCCAGTGGGAAGTTGGTACAATTCTTCTGGTTTAAACACTTCGGGACTAATCCAAAGCCCACTGAAATGTGGAAAGATTCCCATTGATTTTAACAGACTTTGGGTCTGGCCTGTGAATGAAGAAAAAATGACTTCTGCAGAGCTGGAAAGCGAGGGAGTTCCTAAAGTAGATCATGTTACTAGTTCTGGCACATAAAATCTTTGTGAACTTTTTATGAAAACTGTAAGTCAGAGCATGCGTGACGTTTCGTGAACTGTGCATAGCTCCCATTCTTTTGTGTGCTGAGTATATCTTAATCATCATTCAAAGAGATATATAGGCATAGGAAGCACCCATATAAATTAACAAAGAGAGTACATTCCAGAAACCTTAGCACAAAAATGTCTATTTTTAACAGGTTCTCTACAATATAATCACAGCAAATTTTCAATATACTCGATATTTTACAAGCTGAAGTTCCTTTGCAATTAACACTCATTCACGCGCTCAAAAAGAAGCCAGAATAAAGAGTCAATCTGAGGAGCAGCAGCCATTCACAAAACACAGTCTCTCTTCAGCTTGCTCCCCAAACTTCCATAGCGGTTTTAGTACAGAATGAAACTCCCAAATAAACTCCACCCACTTAATCAACCCACCCATTCACCAGGAAACCATACACGTATTGGGAGTGTAACAAAAACTGGCTCACCACAGGTAGGAAATGCAAAGTATTTCTCAAGTCAAATAAATATATAAAAGGATATTGCTGTCAAATACCAACTGAGGTTGAGTAAATTAAATTTATATTTGTTTCCTCAATGCTGTACTTGGGATAGGTCACTGAACCTCTAAAATGGAAACAAAATTTGGTAATATATATTAGGCCTGAGATTCAGGAGTGCTGCAGCTGAAATCAACGTCTTATGAGTTTGGCACCTCTGATGGTCCATTAGATACCAGTCAATGAAAACAGCAGAAGGATGTGAAGATATTAAAGTGTAGTAGCCCACAAATATTTGTTCAGATTGTTTTTCCTTTGGATAAAGACACCTGCCTGATTACTACTTTTTACCTCCAATCCTTTCCTCTCAGCGGTGATTTGCAGAAACAAGCTGGGAGAGGGTGGGTAAACACAAAGGGGTTAAAGGGGAAACTGTTTAATAACAGTAGTAAAATGCAGGCTATTTTTGACATCTGGGTTAATGTCCATTATGCTCCATATGCTTTCCAAATGTTTGCAACAAGCACCCAGATACAAAAACAGATACCCATTCACATAAGCTTAAATTGCCCTCTCCTAACCTGTTACACATGGTACCTACATAAAAGGCCAACAACTGATATGGTAATTAGTGAGCCAGAAAGAGAGGGAATAGCCAGTTTATTGTAGGGAATTGGTATCTGACCAAATGTTAGCAGAGAAGGATATCATTAATGAAAACCTGTTAGGGCTATTTCTGCTCCCTAAGTTATAACAAGATATCTGCATTATAATGTGACATCTTTTAAAAAGCTGTCAGGATGAATTCCTCTGTTTCCGTCTCTGGAGTGATTTATCATTACTATCATCAGAGTACTAACAAATGATGTGAAATTATTTCATTTTCTGGAAACAAGTAACTAGACTTAAAAGTAGTAATGCACAAACAAGTCTGTAACTCATGAAGTCTTTCTTAAGTGACCCCTGGAACTCGGCTGTGCCTCTTGCAACAACAAAATCAAAATGACATTAATTAAAAAAAATGCATTCTCAATTTTTGTTTTTGCTTGTCCAAACCCATCAAAAGAATAACACGATTAAATAAGACAAAGCTCTGGCAGGGCACTAAGCTGAATTCTGTCCCTTGCCTTTAGCTTATTGTGTGACTAAGGGAAAAGCCACATTATTCTTCTGTGCTTAACTTGCTCTTTGCTATAGCAGGGATAACATCAGGCTCCCCAAGGAATTTGCAAGGCTTTATGTTTTTAATGTGCCTTAACCGTCTTGGAAGAGTGCTAAGTATTATTATTTTTCAGTTCCTGCATTTGATTAAAAATGAAACAACATAGTAAAAATTAAATTAATATATTAAGTTACAAGTAAAGAGCAAGAATGCAGCTTGTGCAGCTACTTGTAGGACTTTTAATACCAACACGTATTACAGACTAGGTGATTCCCAAGGTATGCAATGACATGCACCATGTGGGCATAACTTAACAACTGCAGAATCCCCCCAGATGTTTGATTCAGCCAAAAAAATCTGCTCATGGCTTCTGTGCAAGCCCAGAGCTCAGGCCAATGGGAACAGCACTGCGGGCTGTTTTCCCCCCTCTCTGAAGTGCAGTTGCTAACATGATCACAGTCCAGCTATTTGCAACTCAGCACAAGAAACAATATTGAGTAGCACAGATCTGCTGGAGCACTTTCCTCTACGTAGTTCCCTAAATGTAATATATGAAATGGTATGATATGAACAACTCTGTCATTACAGCCCCCCAAATAAGTATGTTTTCTGCTACTTCTACCTGGCCTAATTCTCATGGAAAGAATGAAAACCCACCCCTTGCTTTCTAAAGAACACAGTATCCTGCTGAAGTCTGTCATATCGATGTGAAAATCCTCCACAGGGAGGGCCAGCAAGAGGAATAATTAAGACGTAAAGTTGCATCCAGCCTATGTGGAAAACTTCCAATGCCAAGATACCAAAGACACCTAAGACACTTGTTGAGCTGAGTGAAAAGGTAAAATCTAGTTTAAATTTATAGCATTCCTTCAGTGTCCCTCTAGGAGTTTGGCTTTTTGCCAGTGTTCCTTGTTAAAAATTTGTTAAACGTGTTTGGCATTAATGCAAACACAAAGTGCTCATTTGTTACAAATTCTATTGGAATGCATTCATTTAAGGCAATGAAGTAGTTACCAGAAAAGAAAAAATGTTCATTAAGTACATTTTAAAAATACAATGATGTATGCGGTGCATAACTATGGCGCCCCAGTGGCTATATAAATATCTGACAGAATAACCACAAGTTGTGTTTGGTTTGAAATTGGAATCTTTTAAACATAACCGATAGAACAAAAACTGGTTTTGTTTGTTGTCAAAACTGATGTTAGTCCTTCTTGTTTAGCACTAGTTACAATAACCGAAGTTTTGGTGTACAATTTCTTACGTCTCAAATCAATAAAGCACACAGGTTAAAGTAATGCTAGAGGAAGTTTCCTCATTCAAATGGTAAGTGCAGCACTGCACATTATCTGGAGAACACTGAACACAAAAAGTAAACACCCCACTCGGAGGAGAACAAATTTTAGTCATTCTTAAAAACTCCACTTAAGGAAATGTTACCTGGGAGATCTGCCACTGCCTGGCCACATGGAGCTGTACCTGGACTAAAGGTGTCTCAAAACCCACCAAGCACGTACCAAAAGAAATAGCTCAAACCCAGTTTACAAATTCCTAATACAAAGGCTGTCTTTTGTAATAATGTGAAATATCTCCGGTAATGACCATTCTTGATTTTGAATCAACAGTCTTGAGGTGTATTTTTTAGACTAGAAAATATCTTCTGAGCTATGTTATAAAAGTAGAACCATTTTTCCATTCACTTCTATCCACTTCATGCTCATTTACGATAAATATGAATGTAAAATGTATTTCAAAAGAAAGATCCATAAACTGTGTGATTTAATAAAATATTGAAAGTTCACAAGAACCATCAGTATAAAAAGTCATTTATAAAGACAAAATGAACTTTGTTCCAATTCTGGCAAAGATATTATTTATCTCATTTGTTGCTATTTATGTTTTAAATTCATTATACAGTAAACTTCAGAAGGATCTGCAGCTGGCGGCAGAATCACTGCGTGAACGTGATGAACTTTCCATATTGTTAATCTGAGTTAGGGATAAAAGCAGATACCATTGGGATGAATAAAATCCAATGGATCCAAGTGCTCTAGAGACCAAGTGTCCTTGAAAACTACCGTTCATTTATAAAGTAAAATTAGATGAAGTTTGTGAACCTTGAGTCTATTTGGACAAGGATGCTATCTCTACTGGGAATGTTTATAAATCAAAATTAGACAAGAAGTATATGAGTTGAAAGACAGATTTTTCTTTTTAATAAACTTTTCCTTTTCATACAACAAGCCTAGTCCAAATCAAAGCTCTTCAGAAATATGAGAAAACTTAGTACACATTCTTCAATCTGTCATTTCCATGCAGAATTAAAAAGAGGGTTATGGGAAATGTGACGGATGGCTTTTGCCTAGTACTCTTAGAGGTCTGAGCTGCAGTGTATTGAAGATGATCAAAAAATTTCCACTGACTCCAGCAGACCCCAAGAGTCACTCACAGAGGCAGCAGTGTAGGGCATGGGGCTCTTTGTCATGACATTTATGACTTCCTTAGCATGCAGCACATGAGACCATTAAGACTTTTTTTTTCCCAACTCAAACAGAAGTGACAAATAAGGAAGAGTTCATGGGCAAAGTGATTCAAACAACAAGTTCCCAATGTGATCCTAAAAACTGTCAATAGCAGAGATTACTTAATGAAATTTGAAGGAGTCTTTTTCATCCTTTCTGATGTGGAATGCCATTTATTCTCATGCTAGGGACTAATTAGGGGCCTTTTTTGAAGATCAAGGTTTTGCGATCTCTGCTTCTTAATAACATGGTTTGCCTGTCTGCCACCTGGGACAAGGCAAGGCACTCTCTCTAACTCCCAAACAGCAGGCACTGCCTTAGGCCATTGCAAGTGCAGGCAGGAAACTGATCCTGAGTTCAGCCATGTAACCCCTTCGCTGCCAGCCCTCCTCAAGCCCACATGAAACCCAGAACAGGCAGTGACCAACGCAGTGGGAAAAACGGAGCTTAATATAATGAAAAAATCACACAGTTGGAAGTCAAACACTAACAGCAAAATTAATGTATCAATACACTGGTAAAGATGGCATTAGAAATCATCCTTTACTTATAGACTGGATTGAATGCATGTGGCAGCGCTTGCTGCAAACCCACATACCACTTGCTGTGCTCCAAGAAAAGAGACAGTTCATGTTCCTGGTGGCTGGGAAAATAAGTGGTTAAATAAAAGCTGTGTCAAGCCCCCAATCTAATAAGTCATCTTATTAGGAAGTTGTGATGCCCTGTTTGCCCTAGCCTGTGGCTTGTCTGCTCCACTGAAAGGTCTCCTGCTGTGACCTTAGTGGCATTATATGAGGTAGAGAAGGCTGCTGCAATATATGAGCCTTGGTTTTGAGCAGCCAAAACAGCAGGAGAACTAAGCTGCAAAGAATTAAACATGTAACAACTCTGTAAAAGCACAGACAGTGATTGAGGTTGGCCCTTTTGCTGTTGACACATTCTGGCCCCTGTAGGTTGTGGTCACTAAGCCCATTAGAGTTGCAGTGTGGCAACATCTAGTTCAGCAAGTTCAATGTGTTTCTGTTTTATTTCTAAATACTGGGCGCAAGCTGGCAGTGATAGCAGAGCGGAATATGGCACCAGAAATATGTCATAAACACAGTCGTCATTGTCAGGGATGTGAAACTACTTTTCAAACTATTTATTTTTTGGCAGATGGAGGTTGGACGTATTTTTGCATTTTGTTAACCGAAATTTAATTGCAGCTTGCTGCATGTTTTGTTTAATATGAAAAAGGAAACTTTCAGATGCTGTTTTTTCTTAAAAGAGAAATTTTTCACTGGATAGAGAAATCTTTGTTGCTCGAAATTCATTGCAGAATGAAAACAAACCAAAAAAAAAAAAGAAGCCACAAAGATCTCAGCTGGGATAAGTCTCACTTATGAGCATCCACTTAATTAAATAATTACTCCCTGCTTCTGTTTTCTTTCATTTCTTTAAGATAAAATATATGTCTAACTCAGAGTTAAAAAGAAAATCAGATTCTGACATGGACGCTAGAGAAAAATAAAATTAATGTAAGGAGATATTAAGGATTTAACTGAGGGGTAGATTTAAGATAGAAACCCAAGTATGAGTCACAAATGTGAATGCCCCTTCCTACCCACCTAAGGATTACATTTTTTCAGGAACTGATGTAAGGTTTCTATCACGCTTTCATTAGGATGCTGGCGGTCCCCTAGATCTGCAGTTCTGTTTGCTTTTCCAAAGCTGCATTGTGGCCCCGTGTTTAATAAATGCCCACATGTTGATCTTTTCCCATTTACCTGTAGATATGAAGCAAGAGATCAGTTGGTTGAGCACTTGTGCATCTGGAGGACTCGTCTCTGCCCTCATTCTTAAATGAGCCAAAATTTTGTTGCATGTCACAGGTTACATTCACAGAGAATGACAAAGAGAGGTCATGAGGCTGAAGAAGGGGCTTGGCTGCTTTGTTCCATCTACACATTTTCCTGGGGTGGGCTCCCCTGTCTCCTCCTAGGTGAGGTAACAGTATTTTTGCTTGAACATGGTCAGCAGTGCTTACAACCCACTGCTGACAAGGGCTCCTTAAGGTCAGATGATCATAAGATCCACAGAAAGAACTGCTTACTCTTTTAGAGGGACAAAAGCTATGCCAAAGACCAAGTACATTCTCACTTTAGCCACCAGTGATGAAGGAATTATTATTTTCTTTTCTCTTCTCTACTCTGAAGTTTGCCTGAGCCAAGCAAGGTCATAGCTGTGGCTTTTCTCTGGATATGGGGAATTTCTAGAATTTGTGAGACTTAATTTTTCTGTCATCTTTTTAGATTTGCTGATAATTTGGGACTAGAAGGAAATTCTTAAAATCTCACACATATTTGCCTGGTGGTAGGGGGTCGGATTTGGTTTCACCTCATGCATCCTAGAGGAGTCAGTCAATTTTTAATAGCTAAAACTGGCTGTAGCACTCGGATAACCAGTCACCACGGTTGTCACCATGCTCTATTATTAGAAGCATATTGGTTACAAGATGTTGTTGTACCAGAGTAAACAGTAATAACTTTGGTGGTTGTGGTGAGGAAGTTTAATCCAAAAACATTCCAGCCAATGAGCAGGAGTACAAGGGCTGGACTCCTTTCCTGGAGTACCCAAAGGCTGACTGGAGCTAGGAGGAAAAGAGGTGATAAAGGTTGAGTGCAGGTCTGAAGTACTCCATGTGTGGGCTTATTTCTTCCCTTAGGAATAGTCTGGATTCCTGGCTAGAGAGGACAAGCCTTGTTGGAAGCCACGGGCATTGCATGGTGTCCTCGGGGCAGATGACTCCAATAAACTGGCAGAAGTTTGCTTTGGATTATCTTTCTCTTAAGCAAATAATAATAAGAAAATTAATAAAGATGAATCTAATGGCTTGCGCCTGCTTTTCCAATCACATTAGATTGCTTATCTTCTAAAGCTGAGAATAAACTAACAAGCTTCAGATTGCTGCTGTGTAGGTCTGAATATTTATACCAACAGTTATATATCCCTATCCGTACTTCATAATTTAGGTAAACCACGAACATGCTGTTTCATTAGTTTGTTCTGCTAGTTAATAGCTCTGTACTCTTTATCCTATCAGTATGCTTAAACACTAATTACTTTGTGGAGAACATTGTGAGGCATTCCTACTATCTTACTAATAAAATAAGAGAAATCAATATGCCAAAGGATAGCTCTGAATATTGTTAGACACCAAAAGCAGTTAATGAGATACACTTTCATCTTTCTCTCCTAATGATCCAAAGTATTTTGTATTTTATATGGTTCATGATATGAGCCTCCTTACAAAAATGAAGTGCAATACCTACAGTTTCATCTTTTAATGTCAAGAAGAAAGAGATCCAGCTAAGGAGCATGCTAATAGGTTTGATCTATTTGAAGTAAGACCAATGCTGGATCCACTTAAAACTCCTAGCACTGCTAGAGCATTACAATGACTGTGTGTGGCAGTGTGAACAGGACCATACATGCTCTACAGCTACTTATTTTTTAAATACCCATCCATTCAGCACACAGCATTTTGAAATCTAGCATGTGTGGTCTAATTATGCAATAATTTTTATACTTTAGGCCCTAATATTATGAGCTTCTCCACAATTATGGGTCTGCCCACGCATTTCTCAGTGCGTGATAGGGAAGACTTAGGGACCAGTTCTGGTAAGCATATCAACATATGCTTTAATTTTTACTCTAAGCGAGACTTAAATATGTACCTAACATTAAGAACATGCGTGCATGTCTATCCTGAATGGGACCATTCAGGCTACTCTTCTGCTAATGACATGCATATAATATGCCAAGCAGACTGAAGACCACAGTCATCATCATACCGATAATAAACACTATTGAAAAAAGGGAAATAATAAGAGAGTGATAAGCAAACTCTTGCTCCCCTCAAACCTTCAAATACCACCTTTCTATCCACTTGTAAACTTAACAGCAAACATGTAGAAATTAACAAGACCAGCAGCTTAGATAATGAGATTTCCAAAGGAGATACTAAAACCTTCCATGTAAGTGTTACGTAACAAGTAAACATACACAAATAAAAATATGAATTTCATTACTAAATCATAAAAAATTGTCAAGGGCAACACTTCCTACTTGATGCGTTTATGAAAATTTGATGCAATGCAATTAAACTAAAAACTGCATTTAGCAGTATAAGATTGGTGAATTTATGAGCACAGATGATTACTACAATCAATCATTAATCACAACTTACACCTATTTGTATTTTCTTTCTAGAGAACACCATTTTCCTCATGTCCATTCTTCCTTTACAAGGCAGGCAGACTTTCCTATTTTTCTTTGATCTCCAGTTTTGTGTTTGCTTAAGCTTTGTGTCTCCCTACACTTTTTCATTCTGCTCTCTGTAGTCTCTGTTGTCAATCTGACCAACTCATTGCTGAGTGGTGATATTGGGCTTTAGGTAGTAATTGTGCATTATCATCACCATCTACTTTACCTGCATATTGCAGTTCTGTTGGTTGGAACAAGATAAGACAGAGGAATAATTCACAAAGGCATTTCTGAGGTCAACATGTTGCTAATTAGAAACACGAAAACAAAACCAAATATACTCTTGTTGTGCACGCACAAGTGTGTCAAACCCACTGAGAAAAAAGGAAAGACCAGAATGGTACTTAGCTCGTATAAAATACTTGGAAAATAAGAACAATTATGACTGTCCATACATAGTTCATTACACCATTAATTTTAGAGGGAGTGGAAACAGACCTAGCACTTTTTTTTTTTCTATTGAAATAAATACATTACTAGAAAGACAAATATTTTCAGGATTACTTTCAAGAAATTTTGTTCTTACTTGACACTCAAATTAAAGAAAGGAAAAACAACATCTTAATTTTTCATTAAGTAATCAAAACACAAATAAAATTATCCAGCCCATTTCATTCTAATGTGTATTATTTTTTTCACGCTTGCACATCTTTCCTCACTTGCTACCTGAATTTAAAGATATAACACAGATCACCACTGCTATGGCCACTGGTTGAGTCTGCCAACTTCATATTCATATTTGTACACTTTGGAAATGAGGAACAGTGTTCTCTATACAGAACAGGAGAGCACGACACAACAATGCAGGTAAATCAGCAAAAAGCATGGCTGGATCATGATTTCATATTCAAATGAAGTCAAGTATTGCAAATATTGAATATAAAATGTGAGGGTTAAGTCAAAGAAAGTGGTTTTCGTGCATTTTTTTTTTTAAACGTGAAAATCTTATTACAAAAAAAAATTGTACAAATTAAATTACACCTTATTTATTTATTTTTTCTTTTTGGTCAAAGCTACTTGTGCTTTTGAACAGGCCAATTCTTGTAGCGTAAACCCCAACTGCAGTTTATCAATTGCTTGTTGAGAAAAAACAATTAATTGAGTCAGGAACCGCTTTTGTTAAAGAGCTCAACAATTAGTAGTCATGTAAAAACAACAACAACACACACAAAACCAAACAAAATAAAAAAACCCTCAGTAATTTTCTCATGCCAGGCACTGAATCACAGACACGGGATTTTAGAAAGGGGAGAGAGAAAGGAGGAAGAAGATCTTTGCAAGATCTTATGCCAACAGTGTTTTGGGATCTTTACTTCCATTTCATTAAATGAAATTTTATTTTTAATTCCCTTAGTTATCTTCCAATATTAGGCTTTGACAAGATAACAGGCACAAATTGTTTTGTAGGCTCACAGAAAATGCACCTTGCCCCAGTAGTCATTTCTAATTCAGATCTCTTCTGAAGTTCAAAGTGTGGATCACGAGCAACTCACACCTGCCACATCCATATGAAGGTTGTGGGAAAATCTACCAATCATCTCACATTCACACCTACCAGACCATTCAAGATTTTAGAGACTTTTCATATTTTGTTTTTTGTTTTTTTCCCAAGATGCAGAATTATATTGTAATAGTCTCTGTTCATGTACAAACAATTTTAGATCTCTATCATTCTCATCACCCTCTTTATTTCCCTTTCCTCTACTCTTCCTTCTTTGTCAGTGGCTTACCAGAATGCATGGAATAGCAGAGATATGGGCAAACCTTGAACTGCTACAGGGCTTAAAGTGGCTTTGTGTTTAGATACCCATTTCTTTCCTACATATTTAAAATATTGTTTNAAGAAAAAAGGAGTAACCTACAAGGAAAATTTCTTTATTTCTTGTAGGCTTTTTTTCCATAAAAATTAGCAGCTCTAGTCATTGAGACTCAAATGTTTGGCTTCTATCTGCAAAGTTCACAGTATGCCTTTAAGGAAATGTCTGTGTGGAGAAGGGCGGCGTATGTGAGAATCTACCCTTCTTTAAAAGTACATGTATGCTTATCAAGGCACATTTGCCTTTCCTCCTTTGGAGTGAGTTCACATATCAGGTAAAATGATAGTTTGATTGTTTGAGCATCAACATGGTTTTAACGAGTAGCTGCTTAAATGGTCCAGCAATTCCACACAAATATTTGACCCAAGGGCTACAGTAATTTATGGACCTTCCAAATATGGAAAGTACTCTTTTTCCTTTTGCACTGCACTTGGACTGTTCCTTTTATTGCATACTGCATATGCTTTCCCACTGCTCCCCTACTGAGCTTTGGGTGATTGCGGGAAATGACAGAAGGATCTGTACACTACCCTCACACATGTAGGAGAAAGGGCTATTTAGACTATTTAAAACCCAGGCAAACAAAACATGGGGAATTATGGAATAGTTTATGTGGAAAAGTTCATTACAAAATTTTTATTTTTCTAGAACAGTGGGAAAGGGAACCTGAGCTCAAAAATGGAGTCTACAGCTAGAGGCACGTATATATCTGTATGCCCCTAGTTAAAAGTCAAAATCTTGGCCTTTCAAGTATGTGTCAATAACTACAATAAATGTTTATGAGAGGAAAAATGGAAATTCTCATCTAATTCAAGCCATGCCAGAAACATATTTGCATTGTCTGCCACGGCACAGAAACTATATCAACCACAGCCTAAGTACAGAATCCTATGACGTTACAAACAAAGACTTTGGATGTTTCTTCATGAAGTCCAACTTAAGATATACATTCCAATGCTTAAAAAACTCTTGCTGTTTATGGCAGAGAATCCATTAAAATACTTTCAAAATATAAGTTCTATATCTTCCATATAATATTTGCAGGATTTGCTCTAAGTGTGTGTTTCTCAGTCCTGGCAGTATTACAGCAGAATTGGAAAAGAAGAAAGCTAAAAGTAATCCCTCTCCAATTAATAAAAAAACTTTTCAACTATCAGGATGAGCTAAAAATACACTGCTTGGATGAGGAAGGATAGCTGTGAGGTAAAAATAGCAGAAACAAAGAATATTTAAGATAAAACAAAATAAAAATCCCAAATCATTCTTAAGAAGCTGTGCAGAGCTTTAATATTTACAACCNTCTTGACTGAAATCTTTTCTATGGAATATAATGCTGGCAAAACAGAATTTTTCTGTTCACCTTTTTCCCTACTGAAAAGTAATGCTCTCTTTAGATAACCTTTTCTAAACCACCATTGAAAATTGTATTTTCTGATTCAAACAAAACATTGTTTTCCTTTCTGCCTCGTATGGCTAATAATAAAGACTTGAGGTAAATCTCCCTACAGCTGCTTTCAGTTCATTTTAAGTCAATGAAACCAATATAATCCTGTAATACAGTCAACTGTTTCTTTTCTACTAGGCCTGAAGGGCTGCAAGCTTAGAAAGGGAAGAATTACAGTTTTTCTTTTAAGCACCTATTAATATTTTGCCCCTCCAGCAGTTCTTTTTTTCCCCTTTGAAGCCTTTTTCCCACTAAATTAATGTTTAACAATTAAATCAAGCTGAAGGAGATCTTAAAAGATCTAGACAATTACTGATTGGGTAGAAGAACAGGCCTTTAATTTAAATGGGAAACATCTCTGAAATGATGGTATGAGACCCCACAACTAATTACATAATTTTCTGCATCTGAGAAAACATAAGCTTAGAGAATGCAAATAGAGCCACACACGTAATATTGGGGGGAAAACCTGGAACTCGAACATCTACCTATTATCTTTGAAAACAGAGCAACTTGCAGAAAAACAGGCTTTGTGCTACTAGATATACAGAGCAAAAACTGAAACTTCACAAATAAGAAAATCCAAGGGATGGCATTTCTTTTTCAGGCAAATATTATCAATACACTGAGAATGGCAATACTCTTTAGGTAAACATTACAAGGAGGCCTAAGAGCCCTTTCAAAATTGTATATTCTTTGTATACATAATACACTTTTGTGTACTTATAAGATAGAAGTGTTCTGAGTTTCCTGCTTTCTCCCACAGTAAAGTGTATATTAACCTAAAAATATACCACAGCTGAATAGTTAAGATCCAGTAATGGAGTTTTTCTATTATGCCTGAATAAGTAGAGATTGTCTGGAATGAAAACCCTTAACCTGAACCCCAAACTGGCTTGTGACTGCCTCCTTTGTCACATCCCCTAAGCACCTGTTTGGAATACTGCCTGTTCCTTGCTTCAGACAGTCCTTCAGGAACCCATGCAGCTCCAGAACCTTGTGTGTCTCTCCAGATCTCTCAAATACCTTGACACATGATTAAGATCCCTCCTAACTAAGCAAGATATTATCTACTCCAAGCAGTGTGTCATGACAAACCTTGATTCTTAAAATGGATCAGACTGAACTAAGACTGGAGCAAATGCTCATTACCAAGACCTAATTAACAGAGTCCATAGCTTTATCCTAATTCCAGTGTAGGTATAGAAGCAACTGAGGGCCCGTGCTAGAATTTCCAAGAGTATGATGGATTGTACTGGCTGAAATCAAACAGGCCTCTAGTGTGAATTCTCCAAAACTGGACCCGTGTGTCTGTCACAGAAGTAATAGGGATCAATGTCAACTTGACATCTTCTCTCTCAATAAGCCCTGTAAAGTATTTCCAAAGTAACCAAGTTCCCAATGATGCCAAACCCATGAGGAAACAGCAGTTTGTCAGAGAGATACTTTATGTTTCTTCCAATTAAAACACACAATAGTTGAAATCTCAGACAACTTGAAGGCTGTATTTCCTATTTTGATGGTCACCAAACTGTTGCTTTTCCATAAACACTGCAGGAATTGCACATTGTTCTGTGAGATTTCTGATACTTCCTACTACAAGACAAGCCTCAGACAAATGAATTTTTAAAATATATTTAAAAATCCCAACAGATTTTCACAATTCAAATATTTGTATTCTTTAATTCAACAGTTTTACTAATCCCCAGGTAGAATCAAAGCATGATCAGCGGGAAAAATATTATTCAGTTTTATGAGCCATTGAATCACATTGGAACACTGAGCATTTCAGTTCACCATCATCTGTTATACAATAGCAATGCAAAGTAAAAATTAATATGTTTTTGGCTAGAAATACAAATTCCATTTTCACAAAACAGTTCAGATGACAAACAGACTACTCTGATGGACATTGTTCAGCCAACAAAGAACACCCTACCACTTCCAGGAATTAAGGCTCTCATTCCTATAATAACAAAAACCACTGACAAAAGTAAGTCATGGTCTTTCTTCCTTTTAATATTTGTTTAATATAAAAAACTGTATTTCTATTTCTATTAACCATTTTAAAAGTTTCATTTCACCAAGCCAATTCCATTAACAGTATATTACCCAATACAAAGTGCAACTGATTCATGACTATCTGCATAACTGAGTCATGTGCACTAAGAAGCCAACCTCCATCAGGTACCTTCTTTTTGCCCACAGAAAGTCCAAACAGGGAACAACCACACATTTGTGCAATCTATACAATATGTAAAAAAATCAACAAAATCGGGAGGCCCTTGTACCTCATGCAAAACCCCCTAGATGCATTTTTCATTTATGTTCCTGAAATTAATTAAATCCCTAGAGGAAATATATAGGCTGAGGACCAAAATAACCACCAGCTCCTTGCTGATAGCTGAGCACATTTTCATTCCACCTCATCCCTGTTGTAGCATGGTCTGCATGCAGGTGGGTGGGACAGGCAACAGCTGCTTTGAGCAACAAAAGGAGGGGCTCCAGTGGAGCTCAAGGGCTCCCACAACAGCCGGCACCAGTCAGCTGCAGAATGTGTTGGCAGTAGCTCTTAGATGACAAATCTGAGGTGTGGTTCTAAGTGCACGGATGCATGAGAAACAAGTACTTTGGAACAGCCTTACCTGCTGCCACTTTTTTTTTTCCTTCTCTGAGTCATCTGGAGCAGCTGTTCCACACATCCAGTGAAAATCTGGAGTTCAGCCCATCCCCAAGACATGCAGCTCCTGTGGAGGTGTTGGTGGCCCTATGCCTCCAGGAAGATGCTCCCTGGACTAAGCATGAAGCACCAGGGTGCAGAGCTGGGCTGCAACAGCAGCTTCTTTTGCAGCGAGCTACGTCCTCGCTCTTTCCCCTCCATTTCACACCCCAAGTAAATGTGATGAGGACACTGTCCTCTGACAGCTTCTGTTTGAGAGAAACTACAGAACAAGCAGAGATGTTGCTAACACTTCAAGAATGTGCTGAGCTGGGCAGCGAGTTTCCCAAGGATTGCCTGAGAAGGGAGAACCACCCTCCTGGGGCAATCTGAAGGGAGCACAGTATTAAACACTTTTTAAAAGCCATGAAAATAGGGTGAGTCAAGAAGACAGATGAGACAAGAAGTAGGAGAGAGATGAACAAAGGCTCAGGCTTCTGGCCAAAGAATGAACTTTCCTAACTGTGTAATGGCAAAGGTGGAAGGGAGTGGACTGGCAACAAGAAATAGACTGCAAATTTCTGAAGAAAAACCCTCTCTGAAGGCTTTGCTCCTAATCTGGAAAGAGAATGGTGTGAAAAGGGCATAAAGACATTTCTTTCTATTAGATTCGCTATATTTCTTGCAATGTCAAAAGTTCAGAGTGAGAATTTCCGTCTCAGTCTGAAGAAGTAGAGTGCAATGCTTTGGGCATTAGGATTTTCCTGGAGAGGCAGAACAAATACAGAATAAGCAACAGTGAGAAGGTCTGAGGAATTAGGAGAGCACATCTTCAGCAAGCATGTAGAAGCAGAGAGCCAAAGGCAGCCTGGTTCTGCTCAAAGTCAGGAAGATTGAGAGCACACAGCCCCAGGGTGGTGGGACCCCAAGCCAGAGCTTGGGGAGCATCCAGCCAGGGGAGCCTGTCCAGAGCTGTGACACCTAGTAACAAATAAATAGCAAACAAAGATACACCAGTGGCAACAATCAGCTTCAGAAGTTAACAGGAGAAGCCTGGAAAGTGTAAAACCTATTTGTGTTGCTAGGCAAAGGCAGGGAACCTAATGCTAGAGTTATGCTGTGTCAAATAGAGTTTTGCGCAGAGGAATTTGAAGACCAGAAAACAAGGAAGATAAATTGTTATTTAAATTTCCAGATTTGGATCCTTCCCATAAGCCTGACAATGAAAATTAATAATACAGATTTGTGACATTTGTAATAAGAAGAAAGAGGCCAATATTATGTTCTCCCAAACATTAGCTAATGGGCATGGGGAGCTTTAAACTATCACCATTCATAGCAGTGATGATGAGTGAAAAGTGACACAGGAAACTCGGGGACTGTTTTTAATCATCCTTGCATAGCTGTTAAAGGCACAATAAAATGGCAACAGGACATTATAAATAGAGCATGTAAAAGAGCCTTCTGTGACAGGGAGAACTGTTACAGGCTCCCTTATTAGACAGGTTGGCTTAAGCATTCACTCTGTCACCTTCCTCAGTTGGTCAAATGCTTTGTCCCATTGTAAGATAACCGAGTTTGTTCGGCTTGGTTTGGCCACCTCTGGTTTAATATAAAAAAAGGTGATTTATCAGAGCACCAGTTTAAAAAGCAAACCAAGCAACAGCACAAAGGTGTTCAAACTTTTTCAGTTTCCCAGAAGGGATGCCAGCTCTGTTTCAAAAGCTTCACACACATTGAAATACAATTTAAACAATCTAGGATGGCTGGAAATAAATTTGTTTGTAGCAAAGAAACCTTTCTTCCTACAAAGATGCTGGGAGAAGATGGAGCATCTCGGTGAGTTCTGGTTCCGTCAGAACTGAATCTTACATCTGTCTGCAAATCAGTTCACAAATAACGTTGCACAACATTACCTTTTGGCCTAGTTTTCGAATATCTTAATATCAGTAATTTCCACCGACGTTAAGAACATACAACAAGTGAAAGAAACCTGAACACTTCTATCATTTATCACAAGCAAATGATAATCAGCCCATTTAGTCTTGAAATGGAGCAAGCTTAAGAGCAAGCTTTAAAAAAAAATCTAGTCAAATATTTCCATTTTTTTAAATAATTCAGTTTGGGTCCTTATTTCACCACAAATTATGAATCATAGTATTGATCATAAACCACCATTCAGATTGAGCATTAGAGAACTAAAAATCTGCTTTCCAGCATTTATTTTGTTTTGCGCTTTCATCACAGATGTTCACACATTTGTTATATTTAAGAGAGAGAAAAACAAAATGGAGTCTTCTTTGATGATTTGTTAGCAATAGTTGCCCTTTTTACATATAATGTGACATTCATAAAAAGGAATATGGGTGCTCACGTCACTTACATTTAGTATTCATCCTTCCTTTCCCCAAATATGTACTGTGTGTTCTGCTGATCTCACTACTAATCTTCAGAAATGTTTAAAACAATGAAAACAATTAAAGAGAAAGATGATTTCCTTTAAGGCAAGGCACAGTTGAAGTATTCCAAGGAAATAATATCTGTAGTGCTGTTCACAAAGTCTACAGTTTTGGACGTTTTTACTTACTCACTTCTCCCAGAACAGGGCAAAATAATTAAGAACAATGGTTAGGGTGTTTTTTTTGTTTGTTTGTTTGTTTGTTTTTGT
>JACDJE010000103.1:1386951-1495666 GCA_016647715.1 Pavo muticus | reverse complement strand
GACTCTTGCGGTGTTCCAGCTGTTAGATAAACTTCCAAGGATATTTTTGTGACAGGTACAAACCTAGACAGGAAATCTTAAGAAGAAATCCTAAATTAATTCTATGTCAACATTCAAGCCACAAGAAGGAGCAATTGTCATAAATTTTTGAAAGTTAGAATTCAATTTTAGTGGTAAGTGCAAAGAAGTTCACTGACTCAGTTGTGAGTCAATGCCAATAAAATAATACATGTCACATTCTTTAACAGTTCACTTTGGCTAAACATAAAAGGGAAGAAGCTAAGATTAGTAAACTGAATATTTAAATCACATAAAAAGACAACAGACACAAAGCAATAACACACTGTGGATTCACAAATTAAAGTCAGTGTTGCCTAATCTTAGCTCACATTTTTGAAAACACATACAAACTATAAGTTAATTATATGCTAAAAGAAAACCTCTCCACTACCTGAAAATTTGACCGTGATGCCAACAAAACGATTCTACAGTGCCACACACGTCTCATCTCTCTTCTTCTATACACACACACCATGCATTTGGGTTGCTTTACGAACGCTATTCATGTCAAATAAGCAAGGTAGTAAGAGGGCAAAGTCAGAGAGTGTTGAAACAGTCCTGGCATGAGAGCTGCCCATGTTTCTTTAGTTTTAGCACTGCTGCAGATTTCTTGACGGCCCTTCTGGTTCCTCCATGACACGTCCTTATAAAACCCTGAGCCCCACACAGGTAGACATGAGTGCTCTGAGGCTCCACAGGCATTGCAGGTGGCAGCCCCCCTCCCCAGCCCCCCACATCCCAGGCATATTTCTGTGGTGAGCCTGGCCGTGCTCCTGCCCTGATCGTCCTTCCAGGCCATCAGCTGCACTCAGCTGGCAGCACAGCTCTGCCCCGCTCCCATTTGAGCACAGCTGAAAAAGCGATCCCCCACATCACACCAGGCACCCTGCAGAACCCCATGCATGGGCCTGGCGGGGGGCTCTTTCCAAACCTGCCTGCCTAAATACAAAAGGGAGAGTGCTGAGATACTGTTGTCTCTGGACAGAGAATAATGAGTCATTGGGGCAGAGGGAGAGAGGGAGGGGGAGAAAATACCATAAGCTCTGCAAGCTGCATTTCTCAGCGCAGCTTTGCGGCACACGTGCGAGATGCCTGCGGTCCTCGCTCTGGCACCGAGCCTGTGACAAGGCCTGGCAGGCTGCACAGCACCGCTGCTGCAGCATGGACACAGGGCTCAGGCTGCTGTCTGCCAGGTGCAGAGCTGGTGGTGAGGAGCTGCCCTGCCCACAGCCCCCACTCCTGCCCTCGGCAGAGCTCTGCATGGGTCCCACACAGCTCAGCCACTGCCCCACAAGGAGAAGCGCAGGCACTGAGATGCCTTCCTGACACACAGCATCTGCTACACAGCAGGAAGGGTTACAGCTCGAGGGAGGGAAATGCGGCTCAGACTGCCGACAGGAGAGGGTAGAAAGCAGTCATCTCACACAACGGGCACGAGTCCATGATGGAGTATTCCCTTTATAAACAGTATCCTTTTATAAAATGCAGGTAACATTCCCCTTCCTTTACTGAGTGCTTTTTCTTTCCAGATTAAAGACACTAAATGGATCCACCCAAAGCCTGCAGAAGACAGTCTTTCAAATTATTTCAGTGGAGCTGTATCAAAATAGTCACAGGAAGCGAGCACTCAGAGACCCATCTGTAGGCAAAACTTGGCCCTCAGCAGAAGCATGAGCAGACCAGAAACCCTCCAAGGCACCAGCAGGGACATGCTGCACTTAGCTGACCACCTTGATTCTGTGTCTCTGAAATACTGTGGATAAATAACTATTTATGTCACCTTGGGAGAACAGGAATGTATGATATGGCTATGTAACCACCTGGACTTTTATATATAAAAAGTGTTTTCACTACTTATGGAAAGCCAGACATGTAAATTACACTACCTTTAGCAGGAAAAAATATGTGCCAAAGACCATGCCTAGGAGCAGAACTGGGGAAGAATGGGGGTATGGTCATGCCCGTTCTGCAGTGTTTTCTTTTACAAGCCTGTTTTACTGCTGAGGCGGGGGAGACCAGTGTTATTGCTTCCTCAGAAAGCCATTCTCACAGGATTTGACTATTGGTCATGAAAAACTTACAAGGTCAGACAATCCCGCAATATTTTAACAAATTCAGGGTTTAAATGCGTTCCCAAGAGGGGGGAGGAAAGTCTCTTTTTGCATATTTATGCCATCCTGCTCTGAGCACTTCCGTTGGCCCCAGTAAATCTCTTTGCCAAATTTCAATTGACTCTTGCGGTGTTCCAGCTGTTAGATAAACTTCCAAGGATATTTTTGTGACAGGTACAAACCTAGACAGGAAATCTTAAGAAGAAATCCTAAATTAATTCTATGTCAACATTCAAGCCACAAGAAGGAGCAATTGTCATAAATTTTTGAAAGTTAGAATTCAATTTTAGTGGTAAGTGCAAAGAAGTTCACTGACTCAGTTGTGAGTCAATGCCAATAAAATAATACATGTCACATTCTTTAACAGTTCACTTTGGCTAAACATATAAGGGAAGAAGCTAAGATTAGTAAACTGAATATTTAAATCACATAAAAAGACAACAGACACAAAGCAATAACACACTGTGGATTCACAAATTAAAGTCAGTGTTGCCTAATCTTAGCTCACTTTTTTGAAAACACATACAAACTATAAGTTAATTATATGCTAAAAGAAAACCTCTCCACTACCTGAAAATTTGACCGTGATGCCAACAAAACGATTCTACAGTGCCACACACGTCTCATCTCTCTTCTTCTATACACACACACCATGCATTTGGGTTGCTTTACGAACGCTATTCATGTCAAATAAGCAAGGTAGTAAGAGGGCAAAGTCAGAGAGTGTTGAAACAGTCCTGGCATGAGAGCTGCCCATGTTTCTTTAGTTTTAGCACTGCTGCAGATTTCTTGACGGCCCTTCTGGTTCCTCCATGACACGTCCTTATAAAACCCTGAGCCCCACACAGGTAGACATGAGTGCTCTGAGGCTCCACAGGCATTGCAGGTGGCAGCCCCCCTCCCCAGCCCCCCACATCCCAGGCATATTTCTGTGGTGAGCCTGGCCGTGCTCCTGCCCTGATCGTCCTTCCAGGCCATCAGCTGCACTCAGCTGGCAGCACAGCTCTGCCCCGCTCCCATTTGAGCACAGCTGAAAAAGCGATCCCCCACATCACACCAGGCACCCTGCAGAACCCCATGCATGGGCCTGGCGGGGGGCTCTTTCCAAACCTGCCTGCCTAAATACAAAAGGGAGAGTGCTGAGATACTGTTGTCTCTGGACAGAGAATAATGAGTCATTGGGGCAGTGGGAGAGAGGGAGGGGGAGAAAATACCATAAGCTCTGCAAGCTGCATTTCTCAGCGCAGCTTTGCGGCACACGTGCGAGATGCCTGCGGTCCTCGCTCTGGCACCGAGCCTGTGACAAGGCCTGGCAGGCTGCACAGCACCGCTGCTGCAGCATGGACACAGGGCTCAGGCTGCTGTCTGCCAGGTGCAGAGCTGGTGGTGAGGAGCTGCCCTGCCCACAGCCCCCACTCCTGCCCTCGGCAGAGCTCTGCATGGGTTCCACACAGCTCAGCCACTGCCCCACAAGGAGAAGCGCAGGCACTGAGATGCCTTCCTGACACACAGCATCTGCTACACAGCAGGAAGGGTTACAGCTCGAGGGAGGGAAATGCGGCTCAGACTGCCGACAGGAGAGGGTAGAAAGCAGTCATCTCACACAACGGGCACGAGTCCATGATGGAGTATTCCCTTTATAAACAGTATCCTTTTATAAAATGCAGGTAACATTCCCCTTCCTTTACTGAGTGCTTTTTCTTTCCAGATTAAAGACACTAAATGGATCCACCCAAAGCCTGCAGAAGACAGTCTTTCAAATTATTTCAGTGGAGCTGTATCAAAATAGTCACAGGAAGCGAGCACTCAGAGACCCATCTGTAGGCAAAACTTGGCCCTCAGCAGAAGCATGAGCAGACCAGAAACCCTCCAAGGCACCAGCAGGGACATGCTGCACTTAGCTGACCACCTTGATTCTGTGTCTCTGAAATACTGTGGATAAATAACTATTTATGTCACCTTGGGAGAACAGGAATGTATGATATGGCTATGTAACCACCTGGACTTTTATATATAAAAAGTGTTTTCACTACTTATGGAAAGCCAGACATGTAAATTACACTACCTTTAGCAGGAAAAAATATGTGCCAAAGACCATGCCTAGGAGCAGAACTGGGGAAGAATGGGGGTATGGTCATGCCCGTTCTGCAGTGTTTTCTTTTACAAGCCTGTTTTACTGCTGAGGCGGGGGAGACCAGTGTTATTGCTTCCTCAGAAAGCCATTCTCACAGGATTTGACTATTGGTCATGAAAAACTTACAAGGTCAGACAATCCCGCAATATTTTAACAAATTCAGGGTTTAAATGTGTTCCCAAGATTTTGGTTATTTCTGTTTAGAAGATGGAAAGTAATCCCCTTACAGGCATGTATTGTCTGGGAAACTAGAATGAAATAGACGCGAATCTGGAGATCTGAATTTGATTCCCTTGAAAGTTTACATAAATTAGCTTTCAAGGGATTTATCGACTTTCAGCATTTCCATGGTGGACAGATAAAGCTGGTACTATCAGTAAAGCTACATCTGCATATTTGGCATGAAAAAAAAATGAAATAGGCTTAGCTTGTTTTCTTGGTGCTGAAGAATTTTCATTTTGCAAGAATAAGGAGGCACAGAGCCACAGCATCCTTCACCATTAGAGGTCCCCTTGAGGCTGATTGTTAGCATTAGAACATTAACAATCTGTGTATTTATCAAAATGTGGACACTAGAGTGGCTTGAAGTAGTTTCACTTCCTCTTAAATGATAATAAATTGGCAGTGTGAGTGTTGACTGCCTGAAATGCAACTTCATTACTTCAGAGGTTAATGGAGCAACCTCTCTCTGTTGATCTTCCTGTCACCATTGGCTACAAAAGACTCTCTGACACAGTGCAGTTTTCAGGAGAGGCACAAGTATAACAGAGATTAACCACATCAAAAAGAATACTGTCCCACTCCATTACATTCTGCAAAGCTGGTGTGCAGCAAATTACAAGGTCCAGCAGTGTGATTTGGCTTGTCTGAAAATCAAATTAGCATAAAAAGAGGTGATGATGTCATATTGCTGAGACAAATACTTTTCCATCTTAAAAGGAAAATAAGCAAAAGAGAAACAAGGAAAAAAAAAAAAAACGAGAAAGGATTAAAAAAAGAGAAAAGAAAATTTTAATCAGTAGAGACCAAACTAAATGTGAATACTTTAATTATGATGTAAAATATAAGGAGCAACTGACCTTGAGCTATTTCGTGTTAGTTCTATAGAATCCCTCTTGTATTTCTTAAAGAAAACTCCACAGTGATTTAGCCATGAACTACCATTCTTTTGAAGGCTGAATTCACGCTTTTGCAGGAGATGAAGACTGACAGAAAAAGAGTAGGAGGTGGCCACTGAGATTCAAAGAGGATTACATTTAATGCTGTTTAAGTGAATAATCTACTGAATGAAAATGTATTCATTTAGGGAAATGTGCCTCTTCTTGTTCTATGTTACTACCCTGAAGTGCCTGGAAGATACAATAATTTTCACTAATTCATAACTCCTGTTGATCACACCAACGTGTGGAATGAGCTCATGTCCCTCACAATTCTGAACAGAAAACACTGTGCAAGGAAGCAGACTGTTCTGCACATCCTATACACAGATAACTGGAAGTCACTTCCAAGAACACGAATTGCTCATGACCTACAAGTATCAACCACTTTGTCCCGAGCACTAAGAGAAGTTCACAAATATACAGGTTACCTTTCCTTTTTTAAGTATGTGAATGAAACAAAATTTCTTCGTATATATGTTTAATTTTGTTCAATATTTATGTTCTCTCCAGCAGATTAACAGACTTGCAATACATAACTAAAAGTACTTCAGATGTGCAATTACAGCACTGTAAATGCATGCACATACCAACTAATTATACATGTAGTTGTGCAAACGACTCAGATCTGTTTCAGGTCACTCTTACCCCACCCTCCACTTCCCACCTCCGCTAATGTTTGCGATGGTGTTTATCAAGTCTGACAACGTGTCTACAGCAAATATATCAAATTCCCTTGTTGAATTCATATCTTTTGGAAGTTTTAATTAAAAATGAATACTTTTGAGCATGAAACACATAAAGCCGAATAAAACCATTCCCTTCCTACATACAGGGGCAGGTACCTGGGCATATTAGGGTAATATTGAAAATAAAAAGTTTCTGCTGCTATCTTAGGGGATCAAAAAATTCCTGGAAACTGTAGAGGTAAAGAATACCAGGATTTCTTGCTGGGGATGTAAACTGGGTGTGGGAGTCCAGGAAGAAACTATCCTCTGAATGTCAGAACAATGGTCACCTTCCCAGCCATTGATCTATGTAGTATGAGAAATAGGATAGGAATTCAGAGTTCAGCACTGATTCTGTCACTGGCTTACCTGGAGAGCTGGGGCAAGCTGCTTACTCTATCTGAATAAAAATTTCCTCAGCTGTAAAAAATGAAAAGAGAAGATACTACACCTGCACAAGACTCTTGAAACCCACAGATTAAAGTGGAGTGTAAACAACAAGTATTTTTCTGTACTACTATGGCAGTAGTAGTTCAATTTCTTAAGGCTGAAAAAATATTTGCAGTGCTAACTGAATTCAGGCTGATATGGAAACCAAGCCTTACTAGGGGTTCTGGGTGAAAAAAAAACCTGAAAAAAATTAAAATGCTTTTCTTTCACAAAGTAAATTCACTCTAATTTAAGATCAAAAAATGAGGTCCACCAACTTGTCACTTGCAGTGACTGCTACACAGCCACAGAAAGATGATCTGTTAGTTAATGTTGTAAGAAAAAAGAAAGGAAAAAAAAGACTGACCGCTCAATGAGTGAATGACATCATGAATGTAATCATGAGAAAATAAAAATCGCTAATTAAGAGGACACTGCTGCAGGTTCTAAAAGTCACCAATTATAATATCTCAAAAAGTCATTGTCCCAGCAGAAAATTTATGAAAATCTATAGATTGCATACAAGTATGAAGTGAATATGAAGTGTAAGAGAACTCTCAAACTGCACAACTGCATACACAAAGTATAAGAATGCAACAGTATCTTTTCCAAAGCTGCAGATAGTAATAGCCGCATCTCTCTCTGAAGACTCTCCTTTGAGAAGGAACTGATTTACAAAGATAATTAAACATAGTTTAGAAACCTGAAATATTTTAATGATATGTATGGTTTCCAACAAAGTCTATGATACCTAAAATGATGCCAAATATTTTAAAAGCTTCAGTATAAGAAAAAATTCTGTATCTTTAAAAGATTCTGAATTTGTATTCCAAACTTTTTTCATTGAAAAAAAACCAACAATTCTTTCTTAATCAGTTTTTTTTAACAGCTGAGAGTAGAAATCTTAGAGGGAAACCCACGCTGATGCAGACTTTTGAAGAATTTTCTTCATTAAAAAGCAGCACTTTTTTGATCTTCATTGCCATTTGCATGGTAGAAGTATCCAAAGAAGTGAAGTATTACTGTCATTAGTAAGTAAAAGAGATATCAAGAATACCATACTCAAAGATTATCCATCAGAAATAAAAGAAAACAAAGATCCTAAAAGGAAAAGACAGCCTTNGTGGAATTGATAACAAAGGAAAGACGCCAAGAATGTACAAAATAGAAAGAATTTCTGCATTCCTTCAGTAAACATGGAAGTCCTCCCTCCGAAGCAATTTATCTTGGCTGATGAGGGATAAGTGGGTGTGCCCAAGACAAAACTCATCAGACAAAGACATGTTTGTTTACTTATTATTTATCTCGAAGTCAGAAGCACAATACATTACCATGCTAATGCAGGCCTTTTCAGATCTCCGCTCTTCATTGGGACTGAGAGGGAGAGCCATGTTTATTTCAAAGGGAGGAGAGATCTGTAACTAACTGTACTGTTAACGTAAATTTGTATTATAAATAGTATTTGGAATGGCTGTACAAGCACACTGGAAAACACTCTCAGCAGATAAGACAAAGACTGGAAAAAAAAGAACAGCAAAGACAGAGAGGTGAAGCAGCATATCCCACCTCTTCCAGCAGAATAATGGACCACTCGCTGCTAGAATTATTGCACATTATGGCCTCACTCCCTGCAATGCCATTATACCCCAAAGAAATGCAGATCCTTAAATTAACATAAATAACACACTTAAACAACAACTAAAAATCAGTGTTTAACTTAAAAACAATTTTTCTTATTTTATATTTTTAATTCTAGTCTTGCATACACTGAAAATCTATTTTGAAAGGCTAGTTATTATTCAAAGTTAGGAGCTTCAGGAGCACCACAGTGGGAAAAGCTGCTTAGGGAGTAGTTATCTCTAGTAGGAAAATGTAATGGGTGAACTAGCATATATTTTTTTTATTTCTATTGTCCATGGCTCCAAATGGACAACAATTGACCTTGAAAGGTGCATTCTTAGCAAGATTAAACAGAATACAATGAACTTTCTGTTCAGAACAAGATTAAAGAAGATCTCTGGAAGACAGAGTCAATGCTTTACTTCAAAGATAGGTATGAAAATTTATTCTGACAAAACAAAACAATATCAAGTGAAAAGTCAGAAAAAGAATGGTCTTGGATCTCTGCTAATCAACACGGCTTATTTTTGAAAATGGCAGTGCAGGAAGGAATTCCATCATCAGGAATTCGAATTCTTTGTAGATGAATTACATGTTAAATAACCGGTTCTAATCAATTTATTCATGCCACATGTTTGGATTATTCATGCATTATATTTGATATTATTTTATATTTTTAAGTGTAGCTTGTTTTAAAAAGCAGTGGGCATGGGATTAATGCAGTGGACATAGATTTTTCATTCTGTTTTACATATTCAGAATTTTAATGTTAAATTTTTAACATAGGGAGGTTTTGAAATGCTGAAATGTTACATCATTCTGGATTAGGCTCTGCACTGCATATTCTTTTGACTGATTGACAACAAGAATAAAAATATTACGTTAATCCTTTTCCTTGATTAAACTTGATTAATTTTAGCTATCTTATTAATCTTTTGGGATTACTAGTTCTAGGATACATAAGTTAAAAAGTATTATCTGATGCAATTGTTAGATGAAAGTAATGGGCTGAATGGTTAATAGAGAAAATGAGTGTTCAGTACATCAGGGGATGAGGGCCTATCAAGGGAATAGAAAGACACTGTTTTTTATCCAAATCTTAACAGTTACATAACATTTACTGTTACCCACCCAAATACTAAATACACATAATGCAGATGGTATTCCTAACTTGAATTTGTCTGTTAGAATAGTCCACAGTTACAGCCCACAGTGATTTTATTCATATACAAAAAGAAACTGAAGAAAAAAGATATCAATTTCACTTACATCAGTTCCTGATCAAGAACTAGAGCTGCTTTAGGCTGTATGAGTTTTAAAGATTTTTACCCTCTCAGATGCTGATATATGCCACATTCTATCAATTCTAGAATTTTAGTCATGTTATTCTCAGTTCTAGACAGAATTCTATTATTAATTTAAAAATAAAATCAGAAAGAGATAATATGGGAACACTTGGTGTTCCACAGTAATAAATGGCACTTAATAGTTTGTCCATGCCCTATTTGCCGCTCCAGGTGCTATTGTATTACAGAAATTGATTGGGCTGCAAACGTGAAGCCACAACAAATTTGCTGTTCTGAACGCTGAGGGAGGGGCGAGGTCTATGCTTTTCAGGAGCAAGGTGTAGAGAGAAGCTTCTGTCTAAGCATGATGCTGTAAGGAATGTATCATTTTCTCATCAACTTCATAAGTTTTAGAAGAAAGAGCAGCACCATTTTTTATTTTTTTTTTACAATGCCCATTTCTGTGCATCCAACCACTTCTGTCTCACGTGCCTGCTACTCAAAGACCCAAAATACCTAAGACCATTTTAAGAAGCATTTCCATTTTCAGAAATAGATCAATGGCAGAACACTCTCTCATGAAACAACATATGAAATTTATCTTTTAAGTAGACTGACTAAATGGCACAAACTAAATGTAATTAAGCAGCAAACTCCAGTAACAGCCAGGTCAAAATGAAATCTTGAACAATCTGCAGTGCCAGTTCTAATTTTCCATAGGTTTTAGTCCCAAAGTAGAGAAATCCTGGAAAATGATATTGTTTCACAAGATTCAAATAAAAGGCAAAGCATTCATAAATATGGGTTTAAGCTCCTTAAAATATAATGTTGTAAATCTTATTACAGACTTCAGATGCAATTGTTCTGCTGTTTGTCTCATAACGCTGTGCCTCTTAACTTTATACGGTTACAAAGGGGATTAATTTTGCTTTAGTTCTTTGTTTTCTTTTGCTAATAAGGACCAGACTTGTTTGTTCATTTTCTTTCAAGTACTTCTGTTTCTTATAGTGTGAGTTCATACAGATGTAATGTAGAAAATCAGTATAAGAACCTAAATGGTTCAGGTAAAGTCCAAAAATTAGGATAATTTGAGAAGAATCTGAAGCTTCTGAGGTCATTCATTCTTCTTATATTCCCTCTTGTATTTGTCTCCTGCTGTATTTTCTTTTTGATTCAAACTAAGGGAAAAATCTTCATCTCCCTTAGCTTAATATGCTTTCCTCTCTGATTCCATTATTCTTTTCCCACATATCACAGCTTGTAAGTCTATCTTCTTCAAAGGTCATCTTGGTATTTTGACATCAAGGATCTGCATTTCCAGGGAAGACCGCCTGATTCTCCTGCCAGCTGAAGGAGTAGATCTCTGTGTTTATATAAAGCTTTGCTGGTGTGAATGTGTGGGTATGCACTATGTGGTATATCTACCACATGTACCACAATAGTAATATTTTCTTTCGAATATGGAACTACTTAATAGGGTTTGGAGTGTACATGTATGCACTTCATTTTAAAACAAAAAATGACAGATTTTGGAATGTCAGTTGGAATAGAAATGTAATTTAAAAAAAAAAAAAAACAGAAATAGTAATTTAAGTGATTTTATATTGTGAGACCGTAATNGGATAGGTAACCAAACATAAAAAGCAAAATGAGTTGTATAACAAAAACCACACTAGAATATGGGGGGGGGGATAGGTAACCAAACATAAAAAGCAAAATGAGTTGTATAACAAAAACCACACTAGAATATTGAGAAAGAAATTGAACAGCAAATAAATAAATGTTAGATTTAAGTGCGTGCTTAATATATATTAGCATTCTTCACTCATACCTGCCTCCATTATGGCACAGATTACCTTTTCTTTACCCTTCCCATTCTGGAAATGTAATTAATGGTATGGATGAGAGATGCCCACCAGGCACAGTGAGACATGCAAAGGATGTACAGGAAGAATACTCCACTCATTGTGGGAAATCATCCCAGTTTCTGTAAACAAATGAGAAGGCAAACAAGAAGTTCACACACAAGTCACTCACATCACACTTCTGCAAACAGACATGCCTCACCTCACCAGGAGGCAACTGTCTGTGGGGGGAGATCAAATCCTCAATGTGTGTTATTTCCCAAGATGAGAAGAAACATGTAGCAATGAATCTTGCTATTTTTACTTTCAGACTTTCTGCTCAGCATTTTTGATCTATTGCAAACTACCATGATGTCCTCATTGCTTAGGGTAGCTGCAGACATGCTTTACAATGATACTGCTGCTTCACTGCCTTCTCCATTTTACTGCATTCAACTGTTTTTAAAGGGAAAACATTTGAAAGTCTTTACCCTCACAAAGTACATCCTTATATAAAAACTGCCTCTGAAATAATTGATTGCTCAATGCTAACCTAGAAAAGCATTGCACAACTCCAAGAAATACACACCCCTCCCCCTAGACATAAGGATATAGTAAATGACAGGATGTCAAAAGCAAAAGGAGGGAGACACCTGCAAATTAATTCTGTCATCTGCTCTCTGCTCACCCACTCGGGTCACATGGGGCTGAAGGAAAAGGGACCTCATCTCAGCAAGGTGGTGAAAGGATCAGAGGGAAGAACAAAGCAGCAGCTGATCATAACAGTTGCAATCAAGAATTGGAAAGGAAAAGTGCAGGGAAAATTTAAAAGCTGAATTTAAATAAAGGCATGGAGAAAAGCCAAGATAGAAAAGATAAAACACCCTGGGCAATTAAAGAGAGGAGTCTGGTTTAGAAGAAAAACAGAGTTTAACCCAGTGTGTTAAACAAAGGCAGACCGCAAAATTTTGTGTCTGAAGGCTGCCCTGCATTGAGGTATGTTCAGAGAGGACTGATGGCTGCCACTGCCACTCCTGAACCCGCACAGAAACCTCCCCAGTTCTGGAAGAGGAAGAAGGCAGGTACAGGCATGAGTGATAGCCACCTTCCTTGCTGAACTCTGCTGGAAGGCTGCCAAAAAGTGAACACAGTTGAAGATTAATTAAACTATGAGCAAACTACTATAGCTGAGCAAACCCGTCCCTCTTTCTTGTGTTTGAGAAACTGAAAGGGGGAAGACTGAAGTGCAGAAGCCCTGAAATGCAGATCCCCATGAGGATGGTTTTGCGGCTCTGGAGGATCCCGTGATCTCTGCAGTGCTCACTTCACAAGGGAAAACCACACTGCTCCTGCTGCATTACAGGTTAACATAAAAACAAACAAACAAACAAACAAACAAAAAAAAAAAAAAAGAAAAAAAGAAAGAAAAAAGGAGTAACCTACAAGGAAAATTTCTTTATTTCTTGTAGGCTTTTTTTCCATAAAAATTAGCAGCTCTAGTCATTGAGACTCAAATGTTTGGCTTCTATCTGCAAAGTTCACAGTATGCCTTTAAGGAAATGTCTGTGTGGAGAAGGGCGGCGTATGTGAGAATCTACCCTTCTTTAAAAGTACATGTATGCTTATCAAGGCACATTTGCCTTTCCTCCTTTGGAGTGAGTTCACATATCAGGTAAAATGATAGTTTGATTGTTTGAGCATCAACATGGTTTTAACGAGTAGCTGCTTAAATGGTCCAGCAATTCCACACAAATATTTGACCCAAGGGCTACAGTAATTTATGGACCTTCCAAATATGGAAAGTACTCTTTTTCCTTTTGCACTGCACTTGGACTGTTCCTTTTATTGCATACTGCATATGCTTTCCCACTGCTCCCCTACTGAGCTTTGGGTGATTGCGGGAAATGACAGAAGGATCTGTACACTACCCTCACACATGTAGGAGAAAGGGCTATTTAGACTATTTAAAACCCAGGCAAACAAAACATGGGGAATTATGGAATAGTTTATGTGGAAAAGTTCATTACAAAATTTTTATTTTTCTAGAACAGTGGGAAAGGGAACCTGAGCTCAAAAATGGAGTCTACAGCTAGAGGCACGTATATATCTGTATGCCCCTAGTTAAAAGTCAAAATCTTGGCCTTTCAAGTATGTGTCAATAACTACAATAAATGTTTATGAGAGGAAAAATGGAAATTCTCATCTAATTCAAGCCATGCCAGAAACATATTTGCATTGTCTGCCACGGCACAGAAACTATATCAACCACAGCCTAAGTACAGAATCCTATGACGTTACAAACAAAGACTTTGGATGTTTCTTCATGAAGTCCAACTTAAGATATACATTCCAATGCTTAAAAAACTCTTGCTGTTTATGGCAGAGAATCCATTAAAATACTTTCAAAATATAAGTTCTATATCTTCCATATAATATTTGCAGGATTTGCTCTAAGTGTGTGTTTCTCAGTCCTGGCAGTATTACAGCAGAATTGGAAAAGAAGAAAGCAAAAAGTAATCCCTCTCCAATTAATAAAAAAACTTTTCAACTATCAGGATGAGCTAAAAATACACTGCTTGGATGAGGAAGGATAGCTGTGAGGTAAAAATAGCAGAAACAAAGAATATTTAAGATAAAACAAAATAAAAATCCCAAATCATTCTTAAGAAGCTGTGCAGAGCTTTAATATTTACAACCTCTTTTCCCAAGCACAGCTTCAAAACAAAAAAAAAAAAAAAGGGACGTGGAATTGATAACAAAGGAAAGACGCCAAGAATGTACAAAATAGAAAGAATTTCTGCATTCCTTCAGTAAACATGGAAGTCCTCCCTCCGAAGCAATTTATCTTGGCTGATGAGGGATAAGTGGGTGTGCCCAAGACAAAACTCATCAGACAAAGACATGTTTGTTTACTTATTATTTATCTCGAAGTCAGAAGCACAATACATTACCATGCTAATGCAGGCCTTTTCAGATCTCCGCTCTTCATTGGGACTGAGAGGGAGAGCCATGTTTATTTCAAAGGGAGGAGAGATCTGTAACTAACTGTACTGTTAACGTAAATTTGTATTATAAATAGTATTTGGAATGGCTGTACAAGCACACTGGAAAACACTCTCAGCAGATAAGACAAAGACTGGAAAAAAAAGAACAGCAAAGACAGAGAGGTGAAGCAGCATATCCCACCTCTTCCAGCAGAATAATGGACCACTCGCTGCTAGAATTATTGCACATTATGGCCTCACTCCCTGCAATGCCATTATACCCCAAAGAAATGCAGATCCTTAAATTAACATAAATAACACACTTAAACAACAACTAAAAATCAGTGTTTAACTTAAAAACAATTTTTCTTATTTTATATTTTTAATTCTAGTCTTGCATACACTGAAAATCTATTTTGAAAGGCTAGTTATTATTCAAAGTTAGGAGCTTCAGGAGCACCACAGTGGGAAAAGCTGCTTAGGGAGTAGTTATCTCTAGTAGGAAAATGTAATGGGTGAACTAGCATATATTTTTTTCATTTCTATTGTCCATGGCTCCAAATGGACAACAATTGACCTTGAAAGGTGCATTCTTAGCAAGATTAAACAGAATACAATGAACTTTCTGTTCAGAACAAGATTAAAGAAGATCTCTGGAAGACAGAGTCAATGCTTTACTTCAAAGATAGGTATGAAAATTTATTCTGACAAAACAAAACAATATCAAGTGAAAAGTCAGAAAAAGAATGGTCTCGGATCTCTGCTAATCAACACGGCTTATTTTTGAAAATGGCAGTGCAGGAAGGAATTCCATCATCAGGAATTCGAATTCTTTGTAGATGAATTACATGTTAAATAACCGGTTCTAATCAATTTATTCATGCCACATGTTTGGATTATTCATGCATTATATTTGATATTATTTTATATTTTTAAGTGTAGCTTGTTTTAAAAAGCAGTGGGCATGGGATTAATGCAGTGGACATAGATTTTTCATTCTGTTTTACATATTCAGAATTTTAATGTTAAATTTTTAACATAGGGAGGTTTTGAAATGCTGAAATGTTACATCATTCTGGATTAGGCTCTGCACTGCATATTCTTTTGACTGATTGACAACAAGAATAAAAATATTACGTTAATCCTTTTCCTTGATTAAACTTGATTAATTTTAGCTATCTTATTAATCTTTTGGGATTACTAGTTCTAGGATACATAAGTTAAAAAGTATTATCTGATGCAATTGTTAGATGAAAGTAATGGGCTGAATGGTTAATAGAGAAAATGAGTGTTCAGTACATCAGGGGATGAGGGCCTATCAAGGGAATAGAAAGACACTGTTTTTTATCCAAATCTTAACAGTTACATAACATTTACTGTTACCCACCCAAATACTAAATACACATAATGCAGATGGTATTCCTAACTTGAATTTGTCTGTTAGAATAGTCCACAGTTACAGCCCACAGTGATTTTATTCATATACAAAAAGAAACTGAAGAAAAAAGATATCAATTTCACTTACATCAGTTCCTGATCAAGAACTAGAGCTGCTTTAGGCTGTATGAGTTTTAAAGATTTTTACCCTCTCAGATGCTGATATATGCCACATTCTATCAATTCTAGAATTTTAGTCATGTTATTCTCAGTTCTAGACAGAATTCTATTATTAATTTAAAAATAAAATCAGAAAGAGATAATATGGGAACACTTGGTGTTCCACAGTAATAAATGGCACTTAATAGTTTGTCCATGCCCTATTTGCCGCTCCAGGTGCTATTGTATTACAGAAATTGATTGGGCTGCAAACGTGAAGCCACAACAAATTTGCTGTTCTGAACGCTGAGGGAGGGGCGAGGTCTATGCTTTTCAGGAGCAAGGTGTAGAGAGAAGCTTCTGTCTAAGCATGATGCTGTAAGGAATGTATCATTTTCTCATCAACTTCATAAGTTTTAGAAGAAAGAGCAGCACCATTTTTTATTTTTTTTTTACAATGCCCATTTCTGTGCATCCAACCACTTCTGTCTCACGTGCCTGCTACTCAAAGACCCAAAATACCTAAGACCATTTTAAGAAGCATTTCCATTTTCAGAAATAGATCAATGGCAGAACACTCTCTCATGAAACAACATATGAAATTTATCTTTTAAGTAGACTGACTAAATGGCACAAACTAAATGTAATTAAGCAGCAAACTCCAGTAACAGCCAGGTCAAAATGAAATCTTGAACAATCTGCAGTGCCAGTTCTAATTTTCCATAGGTTTTAGTCCCAAAGTAGAGAAATCCTGGAAAATGATATTGTTTCACAAGATTCAAATAAAAGGCAAAGCATTCATAAATATGGGTTTAAGCTCCTTAAAATATAATGTTGTAAATCTTATTACAGACTTCAGATGCAATTGTTCTGCTGTTTGTCTCATAACGCTGTGCCTCTTAACTTTATACGGTTACAAAGGGGATTAATTTTGCTTTAGTTCTTTGTTTTCTTTTGCTAATAAGGACCAGACTTGTTTGTTCATTTTCTTTCAAGTACTTCTGTTTCTTATAGTGTGAGTTCATACAGATGTAATGTAGAAAATCAGTATAAGAACCTAAATGGTTCAGGTAAAGTCCAAAAATTAGGATAATTTGAGAAGAATCTGAAGCTTCTGAGGTCATTCATTCTTCTTATATTCCCTCTTGTATTTGTCTCCTGCTGTATTTTCTTTTTGATTCAAACTAAGGGAAAAATCTTCATCTCCCTTAGCTTAATATGCTTTCCTCTCTGATTCCATTATTCTTTTCCCACATATCACAGCTTGTAAGTCTATCTTCTTCAAAGGTCATCTTGGTATTTTGACATCAAGGATCTGCATTTCCAGGGAAGACCGCCTGATTCTCCTGCCAGCTGAAGGAGTAGATCTCTGTGTTTATATAAAGCTTTGCTGGTGTGAATGTGTGGGTATGCACTATGTGGTATATCTACCACATGTACCACAATAGTAATATTTTCTTTCGAATATGGAACTACTTAATAGGGTTTGGAGTGTACATGTATGCACTTCATTTTAAAACAAAAAATGACAGATTTTGGAATGTCAGTTGGAATAGAAATGTAATTTTAAAAAAAAAAAAAAACAGAAATAGTAATTTAAGTGATTTTATATTGTGAGACCGTAATACATGCTGTGTTCCCAGATATAACAGCATTATGAAGAAAGGACCAGAGTATCTAATGCATTAAGACCAAAACCAAGAGTAAACAGTCTTCTAATTAGTCCTCACAGGCAGGCAAAATAAAACTATAGAACTTAACCAAAATTTAACATGAAATCAAATCTTGGTACTCTGTTCTGATGCAGAAGATAAAAAGATATCCATAATGCAAGTAGGAGACATATAGTTTACCATTATAATATTCCTTTGCATTCTCTAATTATAATTCTATTCAAAAGAAGAAATAGTGTTCACATTTTTTTTTTCATAAAAACCAGTTCATTTCATTGTACTTTTCAGATGACACAGGGCCCTCTAAGCTGTGATTTCCTGGACTATAGCTTATGTACATGTTAATGAAGACATAACAGTTCTCTCTTCTTACGGGCAAAAACTTTCTTCAGCTTAATAAAAGTTCCTAGAATGCGCAGCTTTTCCTATACAGCTAGAATACCAGAAAGTTTTCTTATAGTTTTTTTATATATGTCTCATACAGTTGTCTAGTGCTGCATGAAATAAGTCCAAACATTAGTATTATTCTTTAAGTAGACATTTATATATTCTTTCTGGCCTCATCTTTCCTTCCTCTCTAAATATATAATATTCTAAGGAGCATACAACTATGCTTGTATATGCACTTGGTACTAACAGGTTTAAAGTAGGAAATGATGGTGATGTGATAGCAAATGAATGTTGGCAAGATGTCAAATGTCCGGTGTAAAATTTTATGAGCATGCACATTCCAACACTATGTGGACACAAGCCATCCACTGTAGTTCATTTTGGCAGAAATATTGCAAAAATATAATTTTAGCATATATTACAATTCACTTATGGATGCTTAAAAACACATTCATCAACCTCCCAAGAAAGGTCAAAGAAGCACATGACTATATCATATAAAACAGGTACTGATGTATCAGAAAAGACTAGCTGAAAACTGAGACAGATAGATGCACCAAAGCTATTACATATGTTTCTTTTAGCCCAGTGCTGACTGGGCAAAAAGCGAATGCAAGTTTGACAGCAGAGAAAAAGTAAGTGAGCATGGCTATGATGATTTGAAAGGAACTACAGCAATTGAATTCAAGCAACTTACAGCAACTTACAAAACAATTAAAATATTTTTATGATCATTAAATGTAAGACTTTTGATGCTTTTTGATGGTGCATAAGTAAGACCATGTTTATAATCACATCTGAGATAGTATCCATTTTTTTCATGGAATAATCTTGTGGTTTCATTTGGGCATTAAAAAAACCCTGACTAGTACATATAGTTGTATGTACTGAATTATGGGCAGAAACTGGAAATTTGTTCTTGTAGTAAAAGAGCTATTTTTTAATGAAGAAGGCAAAGTCGTGAAGAGACAATGAAAATATATACCCTGTTGCTGTACCACAACTTTGCATGTGGGCACAAATGCCAACAGCAAACAAGAAGCTTTGGGGCAAGACAGAGTAGATGTGATTATCAATATCCACCAAACAGTAAACTACTTTTACACAATGTCTGAGTCACTGATGTCAGTGAGGTTTCTCAGTGTGTACAGCGCTCAGCTCTCAGCTCAGCAAGTGTCAAGAAGTGCTGTGCTGATACAGCATTTTCTGCCAGCAGGTTGGTGTAGAGTCAGGCACTTCTGAATCTCTGTAAACAAAATCTCTTTGCACCAGTGACTGGCTTACAGAATGACATTCAAATATGCCTCAAAAATATCTTTATAAATCCACTAAAGCCTCCTATGTTTAATACAGGCTGAATACAGTCAATACATCATAGCAACTGAAAAGCAAGTGCATTAACTGCAGGGTTGAAAAATCTACTAAATTATTTGAGCTGATAGGCTTTGAAAATAAGACTTCTTTACATTACCTGATTTCAGGTTACTTCTAAACATACGCTCATTGGGAATTAGGAGTTTTAAGAATGGATGTAAATCTTCATTATCATAATAATTCCTATTTAAACAATCAATTCAAGATCAGTAATGGAAATAAGATTTTGCCACACTGAGAATAATCCTGTGATGTACAGTATTTCTTCAGTTCCCCAAAAGCACAGATTAGTTTGCAAAAATGCCTGCCACCTGGATTAATTGCCCTTTTAGGATGTTCATATGTATTCATTGCATTGTCATTAATTGTAACAGTTGAGAGAAAAGGGAATTTCATCAAGGCGTTCAGAAGTGCAAGCATGACTTACCAAAACAATAACTCTCAGACAAAATTCTTATTTTGGAAAACAGATGACATTCCTCAAAGCTCTACCTCTTTTAGACTTATTAGCAGTAAGTGATAAAATGCATTTACATGTAAAATATTTTTAATGAGCTTGCATGGAGTTTTATGGATGCCTGCTAGTGGCCTGATCCCTTCCTGTACTCCTTGCACTCTTCTCTTACCATACTTGCTCTCTTCCTTCATCGTCACCTTACAAGCAGTAAACTAGCAATTAAACAAAACAAAAAAAAAAAAACAACAAAGAGAATTCTGCTAACTGCCAGCTGAAGTCTTTGTTATGGCTGCACAAGAGTCTCTAAACAATTAAGCTAAGGTGTCTGAGAAAATAAACTGTTTACATTCTTTTCATAGCAAAAATCATATCTCACATGCAGACTGCACATAGTATCTGCTAATAGTGAGTGCTTAATACTAGGCAAAATCAAATGCCCAACGTCCTCTACTTATCTTTGTGTGGCCAATATCATCTATGCAGAAGCAGGAACCATCTGCTCATAAAAAACGGTGAAAACAAAGATCCTTAACACTTACTGGGACTGGAGAGGACATGAGTAGTTAATGAAACATGCTACTGGATCGTACACCCACAAAATCCCTATCATAAACATTTGCATATCCATAAGATTAGCTTCAGGCAGAAGTCAATGGAGAAGACCTCTAAATGTGGAGGGGAAATACTAAAGTAACAGATTTTCAAAGGTGCCCTGGGAACACTGGCCAAGAAACTTAAGAACCACCTCAATGACTTTTTCATTAGTCTCTAGAGTTTCCAAAAGTCTAGACTTACTATCTTGAAAATGTCAGCATCAGACAAATTTATGGTGAGAAGCAAAGTTCATGAGATAATGGGGGTGGGGAAAAGGGGATGCTGGGGGAGAGGGAAAGAGAGATAGTAAGTCTAGACTTTATTTGAATATATCTTCCATTTTGTGACAAAATCTTGACTTCTAAGCATCTGGTTGATCTTGAGCTCATGAGGAAATAAATTCAGTTCATAGATAACAACATGAGTTTATTTGATTATGATACAAATTAATAAAAACAACAATCCTTAACTTTATCCAATTAGATTAGCTAAAGATCAGGGATATGTTATGATGCACATATAGCTAAATCCTATCTCAAAAAGCTTATCAGTTCAAAGTTGCAAACAGTCAAAGAATTTAAGATGGGGTAATACAGAAATGAATACAATGACAAACTGTTTTTTTTAATATTATCTCTTCAGTCAAAGTTTTTTGACACTAAAAGTGTAAAGGTAGATGGCAGTCCTGCACAAGGCCTCTTTCCATTTTTATCACTCTTCAATCCTTAATTCATAGTTGTACTGAATTTTAGTTATAGTGTACAGGCTGGCTCTAACATAGCCTCAAAGCCATCGATGCTCAAAGAACTTACATGTTTCTCCTGATAAACATTAAAGGGCCAAAAAGTCCTCTCTGTTTGTCATCAGCTAATCAGCATCTAGAAAATGCATCAGGTAGTAAAATGTGATAAAACTCAAAGTTTAAGATGTTTGTAGAGCAAGAATAATCTTTACGCTATAGACAGGAAAAATTCAACTCAGAATAAAGCTTAATGAGGGCAAAATAAAGTCTAGGCATGTGGAAATGCTGCTCTTTGAGGATATTCTTTATACCAATTACTCTTCAAAGGCATTGCATTAATGTTTTTAGCAGAAGATAAAGTTAATGCTTTTACAATTTAATCAGATGAATAGTTTTCAGTGTTTTTGCATCTAATATGCTCAAAAATGTTCTTTTGCTTATATTGTTAATCTTTCATGCTTCTATTTTATTTTGGCAGTTTACATAGATGTCAAAAAGACATTTGTCCCTTCCAGATTACCTAGACATAGCAGCATTAGATAAGTAGGTTGGGTTGGTTGTTTTTCTTTGTTTGTTTTGAAATAAACTTACAGTAAGATAAGGTCACTACTGTGTTTAAACTTCCATTTTCAAAACAGCAAGGTGAGCAAATAGGACCTCCTTAGTAATCTAAGATTTCATTTTTTCTTCTAAAGATGGACATTAACTACCTAGCCAATATATCTAGAAAACAGCAATATGAAAGGTATGCTACTGGCAGATCACAACTACTGCACCAGCACCTTGCTGTATCTAGCATAATGGCCTCCCCTTTCTAGATCCTTGCTGCTCTGAGTGTTTCCTCTTGCATTACTCAACTCACTATTTTAACCTCAATTCACACTTTCTTCCATTGCTTTGCTAACTGACAATAAAATCACTTTTTAAATTGTACTATAATTGCTTTATAGTATTAGGTTTGCTAAAACACAGAGGTACAAGATCATGAGAGTGATGACAGAATATACCTTCCCTTTGTTTCCTCATCTATTATGAAGAATTTTGAGATAATTTTAAGTATAAAATAAGCATTTTATTCCTGAACATAAAGTCTTCTGTGCTGCAAGAACTGCAAAAAGAAAATATATGTTCTATGACAACTACTTAAAGAATGGAAAAAAAAATGTACCTCTCTTTGGTATAACAATATATTAAAAATTAGGAAAACAAGATGGATTTGAATGCAAACGATGTAGCTGTTCTACTCAAACACCACCGTAAATCTTAGCCAAGTGCTTTGTTCAGAATTAGTACAAGGAGCCCTCACCCTAATTCTCCTCTCCCCTTTTTCCTTCACACTATTCCAGCACTGAAGACTCATTGCTCATTCTTGTACTTTCAAGTGCATCCTCATCCAGAGATTCACTTCCTATTACATACTCTTAAGTAATTTTATAACATTTACCTTCTTAACCAGTATGTGATTTAGTAGATGTTTGCTTTTTTTTTTTAAACAGTTATGATATGCTATCAGTTCTCATAAAGACAATTTTCAGAGTCCAAAAATCATGACTGGAGGCAGCATTTGTTCTGCAAGGTGTCTTAGCTTGCTGCCTGTAGTTATGGAACATGCCAGGCTGTACGTGGAGCATTCAGCAACTAGCAGGCTGCCTTTTATGGCGAGATACAGGCCTACCAGTAATGACAGTAGTAAAAAAAAATGACAATACAGAATGCCTTTTATAATGTGGCTAATTCATTGCAGACTACAAAGCACATGGGCATACAAAAATATATATATAATATTGCACGGTATATATACTACTAACAGCTCTTGCATTAAATATAAAAACAGTGTGAATACAGAATATTCCAATTTTAAATAAGTCTAGACATTTCAACACTAGGGTTTTCCAGTAATATTGCCACTAATTGAGAAGAAAAGGTTATTGAGTGAAAAACACACATTAATTTTTGTAAAATGCTAATGCCTATTGCCACTCTTCATCCTTCTTGCTATGTATATGAACTTTACTATAGTTCTTTTGTTCTACCTAAAGCAGAGGAGCCAGTAGCATTCCTGTTTAATCACTGCAGTGCCCATGTGCCTAATATTGATTCCTGACCAGAAGCCGGAGCTCCACAAGCCACATCTAGCTCACAGGTAGAGTGTTTTTTTTGTGTGTGATAGATGCATATATTTGAAATATTAATCCAGACTTCAGTTTTCAGGATAACTTTGTATTCAAAGAAGTATATAATGCTATTACAGAAAAAGGATTGAACAGAAAGGGAAAGTGTATAAAAATCAATTTTCTGAAAGGCAGCCCTTCTTTTGCCAGCATAATCTCAAAATACCAGTTGAATTGCAAGTACAATTTCTGTTTCTTGCACCTCTAAGTGAACTTGACTGGGGATACAGAAAAAAAAGTACATGCTTATTCTCTAAGGGAAAAGACTATTTAGCGTAAGTATATGCTCACAATTATGGTGATGCTTAGAAAGCTCAGTTATGGAAGGGCTTGGCTTTGTTGTGTGATTTTGTTTATATATGTGTGTATATATATATATGTGTATAGCATATATATAAGTTGCAGTGTAATCTAATGAATTCTATCAGAAAGGTAAGATTTTTGCTTTCACATCACACTGTTCCTATGCTCACAAACTCTCATAAATGTAACCAACAAAGGTCAAGTTTCACAGAGAAAATTAGCTTAGAAAAAAAGCAGAATTCCCTTCTACTGCTACCCTTCCTGCTTTCTTCATATATTCCAAAGAGAAAGACAGGCAATGTCAATTGCACGGAGAAGAAAGAAATTAGGTCCAAACTTGAGCCTTCAAGCTATGCGTAGACTGTTTTAGAAATAGAGCTTTATGTGCCCTTTTATTTTTGCCAGTAAAAATATGGCCCTAATTGTGAAACTCACTGTAGTTTATATTTCATTTTTACTCTTCTGATTTTCTATCTCATATGCAGAAGGATGAAGATTACCTGTCAAAATAAAATGCTCTAAGAATGAAATATACAGCATGTACTGTGGGAAAGTACTTGGTTTAGTTACAGATGCAGCAGCTGGTGTGCACTACTGAAAAGTGATTAATTTAATCACCCGGAAAAATAAAAGAGTTTATGGCATATTTCAAGCAAAGACATCTTGAGTTTTTCACATGCTTAGCATTCAGTGTTTAATCTAATATTCATAAGACTTCACTGAAAATTAGCACTTCCTGTACTAGAAAAGGTTAAGTTTTAACTTTCCATTCAGTGCAATATACTATTACAAAGCAAGGAAACCAAGATGTTTTTTAAACTCAGCTTCAAGTATCCACACATTCGACATTAAGCTGCAATGCTTAATATAATATCTGTACAGCTCTGGTAAACATTTTAAACAATAGACTGTAGCGCAAGGGACAAAGCCACAGTATTCAGAAGGTGGTATAATAGGTTTGAAGGATGACTGTACACTTGAGATGAGGCAGAAAAAACAAAGGCAAGGAAATCTTTACCACAACTGATAGAAAATAATGCAGTCTATGTGAGCACACCCTCTGGCACTCTCTTCTTTTAGAAAAGAAGTCTACAGTACTGTCATGGTCCACAGGCTACAAATGTTCCCAGTGTAGCTTTGTATTCAAAGCTTTTTGACAAAAAAGGTCAACAGCTGTGGTTCACTGAAAGTCTGGGGGCAATAATTCTATGTTTTAATGACATAAATGACAATAGTTTTTCAACAAGAGAAAGAACAGGGAGAAGAGAGGGACGGCAAAAAATGGAAAATAAAATCAGTCTTATTTCATTTCCTTTCTACGTTACTAGTTGGAATAAAATGTAAAATATCATTCCAAATTCCTTCAAGTGCTTCAAATCATTTTTCAGAATGAAAGGCGCTAATTACCTGCAGCAGTTATGTTCATATAGCGTAGCTGAAGATCTCATTTAGCCTGTCTTAATGTCTTCATAGCTGTTATTGATCTTTTATTTGGGGATTGAATGGAGGGCATAAATATTATTATTAAGAGAATCAATCCGAAATCTACAAACAAAAACTCCTCAAGAACTGAAGGAAATAAGATCATTAATATCACATTTCTGCATACATTTAAAATGATATTGCTAAATAATGACACTAATAGCAAAAGAATTCTGCAAATACAGCACATGACACTGCAGACTGCATCCAACACTACCAAGAACAATGTAAAAAAGTGCTGTCTGGGGAAAACAAAATGTTTCCTGGATGATATTGTCATCCATTTAGGATGAGCCAAAAAATATCCTTCTACATGTTCAGCTAACCTGCCTGGGAAAATGCAACATCAAAATATTCACTAGATCCAGATGTTAAGAACCTGAAAACCAAAAAATACTTCTAATCTTTCCTTCTACACTTACTCTACTGTTTTTCTCCCATTCCTACCATTTCATGACGTGCTTGTGATTTTTCACAGGACCTCAAAAGGTTCAGCTCAGCTAGGGAACCAATGGGATAACTTTCCCTTCTGCTGTTCTCCATAATCTCTTTTATCCCCCCCGCAGAGCACGCCTTCTGCCGCTCAACATGCACGTTGCCTGAGTGATTCTTTTCTCTCTCGGTGACTTCCAGCAGATAGTGCCTAAATTTTGTCTCCAGTATGATATCCCAAAGACCTAAATGTTGTGGCCCTAATGCAGATTCCCTCTTCCTGTTCTCGGATTCATAATGAAGCCAATAAATACGAAGGGTCTGCTCACGGAATCAGTTCCACTCATACTTGTCTTTCAGAGGTGAATAATCCTGCTGATTTCAAAAGAATGACAAATGTGCATGAAGTTCAACGTAAGTGTAACTGATTGCAGGCTCGTGGCCTGGATGCTGATCCCAGGATTTGGCTCCAGCAGCACAGCCTCATACAGCTTGTGCTGATAAGTCTTATTTTAATATTAGTAAAGGGGATATGGCACAGAACGTGTCTGTTAAAAGGTTTAAAATACATGTGTATTTTATTTAATTAACGTTGAATTTCTGGGCAACCTCCCTAAATTCCTTCAGTTTGCTGAACAATTAGAATCAGCTTTGGCATTCCTGTGTAATGACGCAGTGGAGAATTAAATGACAGACCATATGTATATGAAATGTATGTAAATTAATACAAACATGCAGTAAAACTAGGCATGTTATAAAAGACAAAAATAAAAAAGTATAAGCTATTTAGTGCATACAAGGCTCAACACTGTGGTAGAAAACCTGCTGTGCTTGTCAATGAATTCATCCAAATATGATTTCTATATAGAATAAACAAATGTTTAAAACTTTTCAAAAACATTTCTTTAAGGAAAGCACATCTGTTCACCAAATCTGACCTGAATTTGCACACAGTACTGCACCCCCTCAAACCGTTCTTTTGGAAACAAATTTGGATTTTTCAACAAAAAATGTTCCTAATTATCTCTGTATAAAGATTATTTTTATATACTGTAAGACCCTAAAGCCCAAACTAGTAACATATACCGAATCCTAAAATAAAGGAAGCAGACATCTCTCTTAGCTGAGTGCCTAACCACTTCTCTTCAAGAGTTTGAAAGCTATGCACACGCACAGAGCACAGAGTCAGGGGGCAGTGCTTAGGTACAAGATCTCAGGCATGGTGTTACCCATATATAACTCTTCACTTACAGTATGTCACAAATATTTTAACACCCACAGCAAGATGTCGCGCTGCTTACAAAGTAACCTCTCAGAAGTACAGGCAAACCAGATGATTTGCTTTCCGTCATTTCACTGCTGTTATTTTCTTGACACTCACATGGGACACTTGACCCGGGGCTGGTGTGCTCGCTGTTAGGATAGCTTGCCATGCAGCCCTGCCTCGTGCCAAGAGGTTCCCAATGGGGAAACAAAACTTGCATTTTCATGCTTCTGCTCCATGTGCAAAGGCCAGTTGTTGTTTTTGCTGAATCTGAAAAAGTCTTATGCTTGCAGCAATACTGATAGTACTTAGAATACGACTCATCACTTGCACAGCTGAACTGGTGCATGAGAAGTGAGCGGCTGTGCTGTTCCCAACAGAGCAGTGTGACAGCATTGAGCACTGTTCTGTTGGGACTCCAGCCACCCTGGGCCGGCATTAGCAGTGTTGCATTCCAACTCCCCTGGAGGCTGTCATTTGCAAGTCACATCAGCCTTCCTGAAACTGGCACAAGGCCATCTTTTGTACGAGAGAAAGTCTTGAGACATAAGAATGAAACAATTGTATTTGCAATCACACATTGGAGTTGCAGATTATCTTTTTTAAAGAAGCAATTAATAAAAGGTTTGCTTTCATGCAAAGTGGATTTTGAAGTACATCAGGAGTTTTGCATAGAGCTGGAAAAAGAACGTGAAAGTTAACCTGCACTCTGAGAGAAACCACTAATCTGGAAGAAGAAAAGAGCTCAGCAGATTTTGGAAACATTTTCCAAAAGACTTTAGGCCAAAATTTCCACAGGCTTTCTGAACCATGATCACAGCACTCATGCATGCATGATGACTTATTACAGATTTCCATCGCATAACTAGCCCAAGGCATTTACTTTCTTAATTTGCTACATATCATAACAAGGAGAAAGTGAAAATCATTTGTAATGACCACCAATTAAGAAGATTTGTCAAATGTGGACCACATTGTTTCATCAAAATATGGAACATGAACAATATATGGACAGAGATTAATTCTTTCTCTCTCTTACTATGTTGTGCTCAAAAAACCATACAAACAAGCAAAACACACAAAGAAACCCTTTCCAAAAGCAAAATAACAAAATCATTAAATAACAAGGAAACGTTAAAATACAAATCCACCTCTATGCATTAGTTCAATTCATACATCAATTAAGAAAAGAACAAACCAGTATGATCCATGATCCACCGCTACAATGAACTTTTGTTAACATTTCTACAGAAACTCTACTACACCTGTTACTGCAAAATTAATTTCAAATTATCTTTGCAACAAGAGAAAGTCCACTCAAAAACCTCCAGATAATAGCATTTGTTGAACTCCTTAGCAAAAGCTGTCATCTTTTTTGTGGATCATTCAAGATCATTGTGGACGGTCCTAAGTAAGGAAGAACGTTTCCACTGGCACTTGTTAAGCAGTAACTAAGCTAATCTCAAATTCATTTCTACTTGTTATTTGCATATCTTAAATTTCCCCATGTACTGGCCAAAGCTGTTATTTGCTACTTGCAGTTCCCTACTGGTCTCAAAATCGGAACAGATTTCTTGAATTAGTAAAGCTCTCTTAGGAAACTGAACAGCTTCCAGGACACAAGATATGACCTTGACCCTCTGGTCTGCAGGCAACAGTTCAATACTTCTAATGGAAAGTGCTTTTGAAATATTTAGTGGGAACTGAAACTTGCATACACTGCACAAAACCCTCTCAGCTCCCCCATCCACCCCAAAAAAGCTCCAAACCTAAAACCAGACAAAGTAACAGACATAAACAAGAGGAAAGGAAAAAAATATAAAGGCAATGCCTTCTGTAGTTCTATTTGTTCTCAGTTATAGAGGGACTGGAAAATTAACCTGGCATCTGAAAATGATCCAGAATATAAAGAATATCTAATACTGGACCTGTTTCTTCCTTCAGACTTTTTTGTATCCATTCCTATAAAAGGTGAACTGCAGAGCTATGAGAAAAGATATCATGCTCCCACAAAGCCGTAATGCTAAGAATTTGGTGTTCTTGTCAATAATTATGGAGTAGGTTATATATACAGCAATGTTTTTCTAAAATAAATTCCCATGTTTGTGTATGTTCTCCAAGTGCATAGATTGGTGATGGTAAAAGTAACCCTGGTTGCAGTTCTTACTGTTGAGATATTCAGCTCAACAAAAAGCTAAGGAGCATTTTTTTTCTGTCTGAAAATATCTTCCCAAGGAAATTCTAAACCAAAATACAGTTATTTTCCATGTTTACAGAAAACACTAAGTAGCTTTTAAAAAAGGAGTTCCATTCTTCAACAAGAGGTTATAAATATACACACGATCGCTGAAAGAAAAAATCCACAAATAGCAGATTTCTTCATTACAGATATATGTCACTGCAGATTTTTCAGTTTAATTACAGCATACAAGAATGCCTATGCAGCTGTTTTTGTTATTAACTATGTATCCTCTGGTAGTGGTAACTTGAAAGCTTTCAGAAGAATGCCATTTAGCTAACTGCTGTTTACTAACTGTTCAGCAGCTTGGATTTACATAGCAGAGCAGACCTATTCCTGTGTTTGACAGGGTGCTTATTGGAAGTCATACATGACTGAGCTTTGATATTTATGCTATGCACTTTTACCCAGAAAGAAAGAATGCAACCCATGTACCAGCTAATTTCCTGCATTCTATAGCTTAGATATTCTCTTAACGGTTAGTTTCAGAGTACGCAGATAATATTAATCATTACTAATTCATTTATGATGAGCTAAAATTTATTTTGACAGCTTCAAGAAACGTAAAACTTACCATCAGGTATTTCCAGATCTCCTGTTTCCAAAGTGAGGGTATGGAGCAGAAATACCCTCCATAAATTGAAAGAATATAAATTAAAAACAGGTAACAAGTGCTTTTCTTGTGAATGACACAAAAGCAGGGAAGGATTTAGATGGCTTTGTGACTGGCATTGTTTCAGTGCTTCAATAATTCAACCCTTGTTGAGAGCAGGTTTTGAGCTGTCTTGAGACCATTCAAATACTATTTCTTAAAATTGATTATGGAGTGTTTCTAAGTTATGCTGTTAATTTAATATTTAACTAAACGTAACTAAGAAATGTGGCAGCCTCTGCCACGTACAATTTATATTATTTTCCTGCTTGAAAGGAAAAAGGATCAGTATACCCTGAATTATCTTAAAATATATGTAGGCTAAATATAAAGTTAACAACAGGCACAAATAAATGAATTTAAGTATGGGCATTCTGTACCCACTACATTTATAAATATTCAGTGCTGATAGAGTCTAATTGATTGATGAAACAGATAATCTAGAGAGCCATTTAAAATTCCATTCACCTTTTTGTTTTTAATGAAAAGATATGCAGCTCCTGGATCTAGAAAACAAGGCTTCAATGGGCAAAGAAATTCCTACATGGGTGTAAACAGGTTTTTTGGTTTTGTTTTTGCCTTTTTTGTTACAGGAAAAGTAAATCTCTCAGAGCAAGGAAAAAGGGAGGTGCTGAAGTTCTGACTTACAAATAAGAAAATGCAAGAACAGAGAAAGAGAGAGGTACAGATAAATAGAAAATAAAATAAGTACAATTAACCCCAGCTAGGAAAAAAAGGAATACTAAGCATACAAAAGCACTAAGAAATCTGAATATCCACAAAAATCAATACAAGGAAAGGATAGCTTTGGATTAGGCTTCTAGAAACCAGAATGCAATAAACCAGCAGTTGTCATCTTGGTAGCAGACACGACAGCTATTTCTGTCCAGTGCTGTCCGTAATGGAAACAAATTTACTGGATTGCTACATCAGTGTGAACACTGCTTCTAAGTAAGTAATTCTGGTGGAGAGCATTTTTCCTATTTATTATTTACATTAAAATAATGCCCAGAGGCTGTAAACAGGGTTGGAACCTAGAAACAAGTTTGGGCAGATCTTCGCATAGTGGGTTGGTTTTGCTGCTGTCTCATCTCTGTGGCCATGTCGCAAGTTACTTCATGGTAACAGCATGAATGGGCGTCTTCTCTAAGCAGGACTTTTCCTTACACTTCACCTCAAAAGACATGGGGATGTGGTTTCATAGCAGCTCTGTGCAGGTAGCCAGGCAAGTGAGAATGCCCAACATCTCTGCCCAGAATTACAGATTATTATGTTATGCTGTGCCAAATCCATGCACAAACATTCTTACTCCAGAGACAGAGCGTGCTCTGCAGATCGCTCTGCAGCTTGTAACAATTTGGGGTTTATATCTGTGTCTTCAATCTGAATGTGAGGGAAGGCAGAAAGATAAATCAGTAATGCACACTAGTTCTGTGGCAAGAGCTCTTTTAATTAGGTCACATCTATCACTATCTCTTTAATTGGCATTTTTCTAGCATCAGAAGGAGACATCAGTTAAGATGTTTAGGTGCCTGATGCGGCATCCCAAGGCCACCCGTAATGGGATAGCTTCATTCGAGTAGAGCAGAATCTGTTATCAGTAGATTTCTTGTTTTAAAAAAAGACACCAAGCACTGAAGAACCTGCAGTATCAGAAATGAAAAAACAAACAAACAAACAAACAAACTAACCTTCAGGGGAAGAAGAAAGGCAGAAAACATGTTACAGACTGTAAAAAGGTAAATGCTCCCTAGCTAAGAGGACATACGTACCACCACCGAATAGGAAGACAGGATTCTAGCACTTGAAAAAGTCAAACAAATAGTTCTCAAATATGGGTACGAAAGCAAAGATAGACCTGAGCAGAAGCATTTTTCTTCATCCATCTGCAATTTTCACATGTATTTTATCAGCACAGGGCACATATTTAAGAAATCCCTCTGTGCAAATGGCTATGATTATAACACCCATATCTTCATGTAACTAGTCCTAACTAGACTGCTACAAGAGAAGATTTGGAGGCAGAAGGTGTAAATACAGAAAGTACTATGAAGATTCAAATCTAGATGTGATGTAGAACATGACATAACAGAACTGTATTTGAGAGGCCAACTTCAGAGACAAGTCCTGAAAGCTTTTTATTTCAATAGAGTTGAGGAGGACATGAACGTATGCATGGTGCAGCACAGTGCCTTTGCTATCACCTGATGAGAATGATTTGGGTAAGACACCAATGCTTGTACTTCCATAGGTTCCTTGACAAAATATTATGAGATATTTAAAGAGAAAAAAAAAATTGCACACATTCTTTTTCTGTTTTGAGATATATTCTGAAGGACTTTCAGAGATGCAGTACACCTGAGGCTTCCATGAGATTCCTGAGGGGATGGAGTAACTCCATTGTAAAAGGACAATGAAAAATATAAAACACCTTGAATTTTGTTTCCTGCTTTCTATAATCAGTTCTTTTCAAAGCGGTATTTGCCTCATGCTGCTTTTCCACTCTGAAGAATGGTATTTACTGGAAGAATTTACTTGGTTCTCTCTGTCTCTCAATCGTTATTTTAAAAAGCCCTACAGAATTTGAAACAATATGCTTGAACTAGGTACTAATGCATTTATTTATGCATTCCTTCCTTCCTTTCAAGCAAAATCTGATTTGGCCCTGCATCTGTGTGCCCTTTAAAGATCAACAGGGCATTATTTAAAAAAAAAAAAAAAAAAAAAAAAAAAAGCTGTTTAGGTATAAGCCAAATACAGCTTTGTGAATGTGACATCCATTCTTATTTACACCCAATTAAATCCAGACTGCATTTGCCCTATACAGTTTTAAAGGCTTTCTGCTGTTTTGAGTTAAATTGATTCCGCTAATTGATTAGCTGAAAGGATAAACATTCCTTTTCTTATTCATTTCTATGCTCAGTGACATTAACTTGCTGTCTGTGATTGAAGTACCTGAGAAAATATTCTTTCATATTGTCTTGGTTTTCGGGATGCCTTTTGGATTTAGGATGAGAATAAAGTTGATAACACACTGACGTCACAGTTGTTGCTGAGCAGTGCGTACAGAGTCAAGGGCTTTGGGGGTGCACAAGGAGCAAGGAGGGGACACAGCCAGGACAGCTGACCTAAACTGGCCACTGGGATATGCGTATCATATGGCAGCATCATGTTCACCAATAAAACTGAGGAGGTTGGCTGGGGGGCTTCTGCCACTGGCTGGCCATTGGTGGTCAAATGGTGAACAGTTGCATTGTGCAGCACTTCTTTTGTATGTTCTTTTATCACTACCACTTGTTTTCTCTTGACTTGCCACCCAGTGCTCGATGCCCAGTTTTACCTTTTTTCAGGATTCTCTCCCCCGTGCTACTGCGGGGAGTGAGCTAACAGCTGAGTGGTCCTTAGCTGCCCACTGAGCTGAACCACAACAGTCATTTAAACTTAGAACATGTTTTAAATAACTTCACCTACCACTACAGTTTTATTTATCAACATAGTGCTAGCTTATAAAAGCTCATAATGCAGCAAATAGAACTGTTAGCCTGAAAATCTGGACTTCTGTCCTGTAGAAAAAGGGAGAACAAAGGCAGGAAGGATCAGATTTTGGTTACTTATCTAGAACTGGATATATTTAAACTAAAAGGATGGTTAATAGCATATCAGGCTTTTTACATTGAATGGATTCTGTCCTACATCACAAATGTATGCTGAAGAAGATGAGGGAAAAAAGATTCCTTTCTAAAAAACAAACATAAAAAAACAACATCAAAAATAAAAACAGCGAATAAACCCAAAACCTAGGGCTGAAGAAATAGTTTTCAGTTTAGGATCATGTGACAGTAAGACGTCTGCTATGGGCACAGTATTTAGACCTACACTGAACTAAACAACTGCTATGATGAAAGCTGGACATTCCTCAGTGCTGGGATCTAATGAAAACATTAATGTTTTTACTCAGTTTTAAAACTGACAATTTAACAGTTTTACAAGAACCATTTAACATTTATCATCACTTTCTCCAAGTTACATTTAGACAAGAGAAATAGTCACATAAAGCAAACAGTTCTTGCACAGAGTAAAAGAAAATGCACAAACTTCTTAAGACAAACGTACATTTAAGAATTACGCCCCTTTGCACTAAACTGTCAGCAATAATGGGTTCTCATAAACAGGAAATGGTATTATAAAAGAAGAACAGATTATTACCATCTCTAGTGACAGAAACTACATACTTTCTCTGACTCTGCTCAACTAAAAGTCCATCAGGTCGAGCACTTGGATGGACCAAATGACAGGAAATTGGGAGGTCAGAACAGAACTGTGAAAATTGCTGTGACATTAAAACAAAACCTCTGTGCCACTTGAGAACAGGACAAAAAGCAAAAAAAAAAAAAAAAAAAGCTGGTAATAGACAACATCACCTAGGAAACCTGATGGTTAAGTTTTAAAGAGTACAGTTTGAAAAGCCTGCAGGTTACTAATGAAGAAAGAAAAAGATGGGAAAAGAGACTGAAGAGAGACTTGAAAATTAATCAAATGAAGCTGAGAGCTGAAAAGCTGGAAGGAATATTGCAGCTGGAATATGATGTAGAGGGCAAGGAGAACACAAGAGAAAGACCACATAAGAGATGCTGAAATGAAGGATGAAAAACGCTAAAAGAGCAAATATGGCAAAAAAAGGAGAGAAGGTACTTCCTTGAATTAGTCAGCCAAAGTGGAATATCAGGCAGAGCCATGCAAGTGCCAAGATATTACTAACTGGAATATTACAATATTTTTCACTTAGGTAATTTTTATTAATGACCTTAGGCATACTGTCTTTGGAGTGGTTGGCAGAACACAAGCTCTAGGTGCTTGGAAAGCCAGTTGAAAGACAAATTTCAGGAGATATCGCCGTTCAGGATTTCTGAGATGTCAAGAATGTAGAAATTATGAAAGGGAACACAGAAACTGATACTTCAGTTTATCCTTTAATGCCTCTAACAAGATGCTTCTACACTTCCATACTATAAAAGAGCCACGTCTTAATAAACTTAGAGGTATTAAATTGTATGAAACTTAGTTTAAACAGACAGAAACAGTTTTTAAAAATATTCTTTTAACAGCCCATACAATTCATTTATATAAGAGGAATTCCACATGCTTGTTTTGAAAAACAGCATTTCCAGAAGAGAAGATAGTTCTCATTGAAATATATTTAAATATTTGTGTTCACATGATGAATTCACTTGCTTGTTCTAAACATTATTTCAGTCTCTGCAGCTATATAAAAAATAAACTTGCACAGAGATTTATCACCGTATCATTTCATTAGCATACAAAACTGGAACTGTTGGAAATGTGCAGTGGTGCCTTATGCAACACAAACCTATTTATGACTCTGCACACAATATGCCTTAGAGAATGTTCATACTCTAATCAAATACTTTTGCAGATTTGTTGGACAAGAAATGATAAAGTACTTACCTGCAAAAGTTAGGCAAAAGAATGATACTAATCAGGTAAAATACATCTTCATACATATTCTGAATGTTTTATTCACTCACTAGCCTGCATACACAGGTTCCATAAAAAATTAAATCACATTATTTAGATACTTGTCCACAAATAACAGTGGTTAAATAACTCTGCAACATCTGGTTTCCTTTTCTGTTTTCTGTTTGAGTGCTTTTTTTTTCCTGAGTATAATTAATCATTCTAAAATAGGAATAAAGCAAGTTATTGTCTTCTGGAAACTAATGAAGTACATTACAACTACAGACAAAGGAACTGTACCCCATTCTGCACTGCACAGTTAAGATGCCCACAAAGAGCAAAAGAGCTGATGTTCATACCAAAATGGCACTTGGAGCTCAGTAGTCTAGATTCACTCAAATTTAGTAGAAGGAAGAGGAGTAACTGCATAGATAAAGCAGAAAATTTCATAAGGAAAGTTAGAAGGGACAAGACATGAAAACATAGGGAAACATGACAGGATCTCTATTTGGATTTTCCAAGTTGAAGGCTCTGTGCCAACACAGACTGAATTTGTGGGATTCTACAGACAAACTGAAGTGTGTGACTGCTGCTTCTAAGGGAGCTGTGGAAACACTCAGAAGTATTCGAATTTTCATTATAGTATTGATCTAAGACCAAAGAAGGGTTTTGTTCTCTGTGTATCTGTCAATGTGCTCTGGAGAACAAAGCCAGACTCTTAAGAAATCATGTTTGAATTTAAGATTCATTACTGTATCGCTTCAACCAGCAGAGCTTGACAGGGTAGCTCCAGACCAACTGGTTTAAAAAACTGTACAACAAAAACCTCTTCACTCTGTCTAGCTACAGAGGGCATAAGTAACATATCCCAGTTCCCCGTTTATAAATCAGTGAAGATTTTGCTATTGCTTTCCATGAACACAGGATTAGCACAAAAAAGTCAACAGTAACAACTGAATCTTGCTGAGTGCTCTGCTCTAGCCTGCAGTTCTGACAAGGACAGATACTAAAATCAATTTTTGTTCTCTCACATCTTAGTTTTCTTTTTGATAGAAATGAAAAAGAAAAACGAGAAGCATTACTAAACTTGGCTGTAGTAGTCTTTATCACTGATCCAGCTGAGGTACTGGGTCTATACATAAAACATGGATTTTTGTCTCCCCCTTAAAATTAATATTCAACCTCAAGAAATTCAACAAAGTAGATTCACGCTGATGAGTTAATTATGATTCTGTAATGCATAACAAAATATTCTTTATCTACTTTCCATTTCTATTTTGATGTTTAGTACAATCCTGCCTTGTAAACAGCACGGTGCTATACTTCTGTCTTTCTTTACAGAAGACATCTTTTATAATCAAAGCTTATTTTATATTTCAATGATATATTAGCCACAAGAGGATGCAGACTCTACAGAAGGAGCTGGTCTAATCCACTGGCTACCTGTACAAACCACAGTTTGAATCACAACCTCCTAAGTATAACAAAAAGCTTGTTTTTCTTCCAGAAAGCCTCAGCAGGATTGTTCCTTGGGATGTAACCTCGATTATCTTTCAGTACTTCAGACTGTACAATATATACAGAACAAGAGTGAATAGCACACACATGAGAGAGTCTCTCATTCATAACATCATAAAGCATAACTGTCCAGTACTGATTGTATTAAGTTTAATATAACTCTGTTTTTACACCTCTCTTAATCTCTTATTGAAAAGAATAGTATCTAGATCTGCTGCATACCTACACATATACTGAACTTTACTTGCATGGATCAAATTAAAACCATGAGTATGCATTATAGTTCTGACTGGTAATAAAGACAAAATTAATGAAGTACTCTAGATATGCCACATTATGCCATTTCCAAAAAATCAGTTTGCTAAAGGAAATCTTCTTGAAGAAAATGTCACCTGCATACTTTACAATATGCTTCACATTTTTACATTTTTTTCCTGAATCAATCTGCTATGGAATTACCTTTCAGATTATTCCTGCTTTTGTTCTGTTTGGTGTTCATTTTTATGCACAGTCATAAATGTATTTCCATTTCATGCTATTCCCAGAAAGGAATACAATGAGTGTACTTCCAAGAAAGAAAATTACCAGGGAATCTGTTCTGCATTTGTAGGCAAGAATGAGGCACTTTGAATGGAGAAGAAGAATTAAATTAGCCCCAGATATGGGGGCTGAATGCTAGCCACGTGTTTCTGAAGTGAGTATCTGTAAACTCTTTCCTATAGATCCCTTATAGTCTAAACTTTATATGTATAAATATAGCAATACAGGTATAATGCAGTAAAAAGTTTGTTGCTCTTCAGCACCCGCAAGTATATGTAATTGGGGGTAATTTTGGGGCAAGATACTTTTTTTCTCCCTTCCAAAGGGACCACTGGTCTCTGAATAAAATATTTTTACCTTCCCCCACAGCCACCAGTTTAGAATGAAAGCATATTCCATGTTTAAGATTCTATATTTACTTAGTTTAAATATTTATGGGTGAGATGTATATACAATATAGAATAAAACAGAAACCAGATTCATTCCTTAATGAGTGAGAAAGAATAGACTTCATATGGGGCAAAAAGTAGTGCTAGAAATTGTCACTAATTCTTTAAAGTCAGCAACCACAAGAAAAGCTAAGTCTTCTCAACTACTGTACAAAATAACAAAACCAAAAGAAAGTGTTACTACTTTTTCTTCTATATTATCAGATTTTTATGACAAAGGTTAGAATGTTTAAAAATGTGTTTAAATTTATTCAGCTGTTCTCATAGTTTCACGTTTCACGGGGCTGCTACACTGCATTATGTTCCCATATGACCGGATTAAAGCTATCTAACAGGCTGGTTAAGTTATTAGTCCAGCATCTGAATACTTGTTCAGAACCGTCTTTGTCAAGTATTGACAAGCTGCAAAAGTCTTATTAACATCTTGTTTTTTAAACAGTACTTTGATAGTATGTGTCAGATCAACACGTCTAAAGTCTACTCTTCCTCCAAAGACACTGATAAACTGAAAATGGTGTTAAACACAGTTGTTGGGAGACTGGGCAGCCCAAGGGAGTGGCAACGGGATACAGAGACTTTAACCTTTAGGTCATCAATTCAAATTCAGCTCAGATTGGTCATCACCAGCATTCCCATGTGATTAATGTTTGTTAGCCTGGGTAAAGAAATAGACACAATAAATATTGGTGGACGCATTACCAAGGTAACTGATCCCTTCTGGTAATCTCAGAAGAATACCTACACATTGACACACAAAGCACAAAGCAATCCTGATTCCTGTTGTTTCATGGAATCCATCATCGACTGCTTATTCCAAAACAACATCCCAACTACAATCAAATTACTTATGACAGGTTTTGGATTATAAGCATCTTCAACAGCGATTGCCCTGGAGTTCACGTTGTCATAACAAAGTATAAGGTGCAAAAAGAGAGAGAGAAAAAACTATATAGAAAAATTCCATTAAGTTCATTGCAGTTGTATCCCAAGCACCACTGCTAAGCAGATTTGGTTGAACTGTTAAAATTGTGGTTATAGGAAAAACAGAGAAAAATCTCAGACAGCTGACAGGAATAACCAGAGGTATGGAAAGACAGCTCTATTCGGAGTCATAGATTGAGATTTAGTTTAGAGTCCAGATTAATAAATGCTGCCTGGTATGAATATATAAAATAATGATTATTACAGGCATTTCTTCAGAAATAAGCCTGGGGCTTATGATTAAAGCTGGTCACAAATGTTCTTTCCTAGCCCATAAGAATTCTGGAGATTTCAGAAAGGTCTTGTTAGTATCAGGACAAATCCTTTCACAATTTCCACAAAAGCAGAGATACCCAACCTATTATAGGCAACAGTTGAGTGGTAATGACAGTTGCCTTGGATGCTTTAGATATTCAGCTGGGTTTAAGTCTCTATTCAGCTGGATTCAGAAGAGGAAATTGAACCAAAGTCACATGTCTTAAAGGATAATACCCTAACTAGTAGGCTCTGGGTATTCTAATGCAGATTTCTCTCAAGGTTTCTTGTTGAGCAGTTTTATTTTAAATAGTCATTTTCTATTTGGAATTAAAGCTTCCTAGAGGAATTTTCTTTAAACTACCCTTGATATGAGAGAAACTTCAGAAATGATAAAACAATGATTTCTACCTAGAACTGTTAACTTGAAAAATTTCCAATCAGCTCCACTATTTCAAAGAGCAAATGCAAATAAGTTTCAGACATTTGTGAATACTCTTTTTCCTTTATGGTAACACACTAAAGAGGGGACAGTGAAATCAGGCCGTGAAAACTTTTTCTGTTCAAGACATCAAGTGATTTAAGGCTGGAGAATCATTGCTACTGATCATCCATCAATGAACCTCTTAAGTAAATAAAATGCAATGCAATAAAAAGCATTTTCATTCAGAAGTGATCAAGTGAAAACATTAACAACATTAACACTATTTTTCTTGTGCCAAGTGTCAATGCACTTGATTATTTTCATACCTCAGAAGACAAGGCCTTTAATTTGAACTCTAACTGAACTAAGTCATCTTAATAGAGATTTCCTTTTATGGATCCCATCTGTAATCTTGAAACTATGCTGTTTCCATATGAACTACTAAACTTCATGTGAATTTAACTGCAAGTCTCTTTTTCATTTCCAGAGTTTAACATACATTTGACTGTTAACTTGTTCTTCAACACAATGCTTATTTATTACAACTATTAATTATCATAATTACTTTATGCAGGGCTTCCCAAAATACACCGATTCAAATCAAGTAGTCTTCCTTGAAGACCTCTACTCACCTCCAAAGTCTACCACTCTATCAATTCATGGATTTAAAAAATCTTCCCATTTATAGAAAGGTTTTTAACAATTTTCTGTGAGTAGGAGACTACTCACTTTCCCTTCAGTTCTCTCTCCTCTCAACATGAGTTGTTACATTTTTTTTAGATATTCGTTTCTCATTAATAACACTTATCTAAGCATCCACTGATTTCCAACTTCTACTAACATTTTCTCTAGAGCAATCTGCCAATGCTATGCTAAAACAGTTCCCTATATCAGCAGGTCCCCATGCATAAAAAAACTGTTAATGTGTTGGTTTAACAGTATTATCATTTTACCTTCCCTTCACTGTGAAAGAGAAGGTAGTTTTAAATTGTGTTTGTTGTAAATGGTAGTTCTTCTAAAGACACATTATGAGATAATGAACATCCTGTGTGGGAAAACATAAATGGTAGCAAATGGTCTGTACATAAGTCGTCTCAGTCAGTGACCATCTTCAGGATACAGATTATATCCTTCCTACTTGTGTTGAATGCTATCCTACTATATGAAAGGCTCCACTGCAATGAAAACAGACACTAGCGGAGGCAGAAAAAGACTTGTCTTGAAAAAAAGCAGCCTTCCATGAATACAAGTTTCCATTCTCACCACCAATTTACTATATTACAAAGCAGCAATAGTTCACAATGTAATACACTTGGACACCAAACTAGGCGATACATCTACTGCCAGAAAAGTAATGTGTAATGAATCACATTATTCCTCCAGTGTTTTAAAAGGTAGAAACAATAATAAAAGAACTGCCAAGCAAATCCACAGTTCTAATTTTATACTGTCTGTAGCCCTTTAGACCAAAAATAATTCACAGATGTCACTTTCACAATTAGCATTTCTATTAAAAAGAAAACCAGACTCATCCTAGTTGATCTTAGGCATTGACTTATTCACCAGAATAATTCCACTGAGGTAGATAAATGCTTTTGCATAAATAAGGAACAGCACTGCAGGCCATAATAAAAATCTGTGTATTGAATAAGATAAAATTATAGCCTAGGAATTAAGTCAGAAATTTTCACATTCACTTTGCACATGCAAATATGTTAATTTAGTTGAATATTCCATAGTTCAGATTAATACATACTGCTACAAAGAATTTCCTAAAAAGCATTACCACATCTTAATCAATTTCAACTTTTAGAGCTTCAAAACACACCATTTTTCTATGGTTCATAAATGTCAATGCACTTCTGACCCAAAAATTCTTCCCATCATCTTTTTAATTTTAAAAACTTCTTTTAAGGTCAGAATGAAAATCAGATTCATAAAATCCCTCAGTCCTATGTTCAAAGGAACTCTTAAATTAAAATAAACTAACAGTCCTAAAAATACGGGTATTCAAAATGGGACAAGAGCAGAATTTAGGCACCTCCAGCCGTAATGGTAAATCTGAAGGCCCTTGTCTCAACCTGAAAACATCTGTTCTCTGAAGACACTTCAGTTTTCTATGCTAAACCAGACATAGGAGCTGCATCTCTGTGCATGGCCATAGCTTACCTACCTGTACAGTACCAAACATTTCACTGCACAGCTTATACCTAAGCCCGATGGGAATGTAGAAATGAAGTACACTCTGCGTGGGCTGAGGAGTTAGAACCAACAGGTGCTTCCAAAGCCAGCCATAATTGCTCAGGAGCCATTTCTTTCTGAAGTGGTACGTGAACAGCAGCCATTCATGACTTGCTTAGCAACATGAAGCAAAATCTCCAGCTTCAATTCCTTCTTCAGTCCAAGACTGAAAGTAACGTCTTTTAGCAAAGTATTCTAATCATTAGGCTATGGGTACATTAAATGCTGGAATAAGGATGAGGATATATTAAAGGTCTCCTGTTGGAGCTGTATCATTGTACGGAAAATAATTCAAGCTTCATTGGGCCAGAGAAAGAACACAAGAGGGAGCAAGAGTCTGTAGGCTAGTGATTTGGGCACTCAGATGGAAAAAAAGTGAGCAGAGTTCCTGGCCTTTGCTCCATAGAATGCTCAGGAAATTTACCTAACAGTCTTTCCATAGGATAAGTCCTGCCTTGAATCTGGCTAAATTTTCCTTCTTGATGCCAGTTTATATGTAACATTTGGTGTAGTAGTCACAGTTATCCATCTGAACTTCTTTTTGAATGAAAGACATAAATACGTCATTCATACGCTTTTAACTCTAAATTGAAAATACAGAACATCAACAAAGATGAAATGTTCCAAAAACAAGCTAATTTCATATAAACTGTACTTATATATAATACAATAACTTCATTAAAAGAAAGTTAAAAACAATATAAAAATGTAAATACCTTTATTTACCTGTGTCAATACTGCTGCTTTGAATTACTAAGTTGGAACTTATTATTTGATCTCGTCTTTTTCTGAATGTGGTAGCATTTGATTTTTAAGAAGTTATAACAATAGTAGTTGACCTATCGTATCTTAACTCTTCTCAGTTCCAGTTTCTGATTCTCACTTTACACTATTTTCATTTTCTGGTTCTCATTCCCTAGCACAACAGTGCAATGTCATTCAGGAGACTGCTTAAATCCAAGTAAGTTTACCCTGAAAATCCCACTCCAACAATTTCATGGACAAATTTCTGTTTTTGCTAAACATTCTTTTTATAATAGCTTCATTTTGGGCCTAAGCCTACATAACAGTGTCCCTTTAAATAATATTCCATGCCTTGAAACATATTACAAAAACTGTTATATCAAGGTATGTTATGCAACAGCTCTCTATGGTTTTAGCATATTTACTTTGTCACGCCATATGTGAGACTGCAGCCTCCACAACAAAACCTTTACACACTGAAGTCATTATCTCTGTGAAGTCTGCAACTGGCATTTAAAACTTATTGATGGCCTGGGTATTGGTGGCTCAGTAGGCAGCACTCTTGCCGGAGGCCCAGAAGGTCAGAGGTTCACATTCTGCTCAAAGAACAAGTTGGATATATTCCAGGATTGTGTGTGGGCTGTACTAGACTCCTAAAGGGGCAGTCCTTAGGACAGCAAGGGAAACCTTGTCTGTTTTCTGGATATCAAAGTCCTCTTAGAAATGGAAGAGGAAGGAAGAGTAAATTTAACATCTGAAGCAAGTTAGTGGAAATGAGCGTACTTGCTGAGGACCTGAATTTATTTGTATGTGCTAAATACAGAATGGTACAACTACCATACACAGAACAAGCCATTTTGGTCTTTGTAGTATGCATATATTCAAGAGACATATACAGACTGCCACACATGCTCAGTATTAGCTAACTTGCTTTACAGCAGAATGATTTTGGGTTCACTGTTGCACCCTAGAACTATGAAAAATGCATGTATAATTTAAGTAACTGAATCTAAACAAAATGTTTTAATGGAGGTAACACTTCAGAGCATACTATGTAATTCCTGAAAAAAATCTTCAGCCAAAGTCAACACTAGCAACATATAGAGAGAAAAATATAAATGGAGATTCAACCTGCTCTGGTGTTAAACTTTGATACTTGAATATCCCAGATGTCTCCCTCCTCCTCTTCTTCTTTATAGACAGGTAAAGATGGATCTCTTGAAGGAACTGGGGATCACACTCTAGGCAAAGGTTGGACAGGTGATCAATGTACAGCATGAGATTTTGCCGTGGCTATGTGCCTCCAACAGTGACTGGATCATCTGGTTTAGAAAAACAATTCAAAATTGTAATATTTTCTACTGAACTTAATTAGGGAAAAATTAGCAAAAGGGAGAACAAATTATTTTTATAACAAGGAATGTATCACACTTCTTCCCAAAACTACGTAGCTCTTACAAGATCATTTCATATTTAACATTTAGTTAGTTAACTTTTTAACTTCTTACAAGTCAGCCTTAAGAGAATTACATCCCATTCACAGAAATGTTTTTTTTCATCTTCTGACACTCCCTCCTTTGTCATTTGGTTGAAAGAGCATTTTCTAAAGGACCATTAAGTGCACCTAAAGTGAGACTTTTTTTCTAGCATTTATGAACACCATTGTTCATCTACTTATCTTATACATAGCACTTTTTTTTTTCTTTTTTAACTGTCATAGAACAATTAATAACCCCCTTCCCAGAAGTATCTGTTAGTATAATGGACAGTGTAGATATCTATTAGTGTAATGGGTAGTGAATAAAAGAGAGCACAAATTACAAGCATCTTCAGGCTATCACATAATTAAAGTATAAGAAACAAGCTTCTTGTACAAAACAGGTTAAATGACAGCGTTATTTCTACTTTGGAAATAGAGTAACACATAACACAATCCCAGTGCAAATTTGAAAAGAATTTTAAGTTCATTTTGTTGCTAAAATATGAAAATAAGCTATTTCAAGGAATGAAGGATGTCCTCTTAACCTATGACAACAAATTTGTTTGTCTTTTTCTCTTCTTAGTAAGAAAGCAATTAGTTTTTTTCCAATAAAAATATCCTCATGCATATATAAACACTCCTGGTAATCATGTAATTACCTTACCCAATGAGATTAAATTGCTGTCAGTTGAGTTCCCACCGCTGATTAACTTTCATATACTCTAAACTTAAATGAAGTCTTTGGTAAAGTCACTTAGTCATTTACAAAGGTGTCTCTATGATTCAAAAAAGTATAACAGTGATACACTATTTGCTATAATCATCATATATCCAAGGTCAAGGACAGATCACAGTGGACCTCTTTTCTAAAAACCTAAAGAAATGCAGAATTAAACTATGTTGCTTATTTTGGTGGTTCTTTCCATGACTTCTAAATGTAATAGTAACCTTTGCCCCCTACACATTAAACACCATAATTATGTAATTAAAACTAATTATGCAATTTAACATACATATTTTTGTCCTGTAACAGGCAGGTCAATTACCTCACTCACTGACCTTGGAAGCTTTCACAGTTTAAATAAAACAATGAGGCTTTCAATTAATTTAAAAGTACAAGCAGAAAAGGATCAACAGAACCACAGAAGTCGTCAAGCTAATATTGCCTTAATGGATCACTTACAACACTCTTCATTTTGTATTACATAAAATAAAATCGTTTATTCTTCTTATATCTTTTAATCATCTGAAATGTTAACACATTTGTTAACAAATCATATACATATTATTTGTCAAATGCAAGCAAGCTGGGAGATCATATACTACTCTTTTCTTTGATCCTCTTCTCTTCAGAACTTCGGAAGTTTCCTTTGCTTCCTCCTGTATTTGTATACCTCTCTTCCTGTTACACCTTCACTTTATGAAGTCTTTTTTCCCCCCTTTTTCTTCACTATCTTCTTTGTTGCACTGCCAGCTGTAAAACTTGATTGTAAATTTTATATTCTCAAACTGCTGCAGTCACTGTCTTCCAATTTCTGCTTGCTTCCCTAATCCTATCCAAGAGATGGTACTTCATGAGATGGTGTTTCTCACCAGGTTCTGACACCACTGGCTCTTGACAATGATAATTCAGCACTCCGGAGGGAATTCTGGACTGCAGAAAGCTCAAACAAACATGGTATATGCTCTAAAAATTTTCCCAATTTTTTAGTGCTGGAAATTTGGTATAAGTGACACACATTATATGAAATTATTGAAATATGTTTCTCCTGGGTAATGCCTTCACTCTCATCATACACACAGATAGATATACGTATATACTGCACTGAAAACTTTTAAAATTTTACAACAGAAAACCCTGCAGTGCCACATTTCGCACAAGAAAGGAACTACTTTCTCTCCATAGCAGGCACATCCTATCTGCAGCCCGCATGCGGCCCAGCACAGCTCGCACTGGGGCTGCCCTCCACCATGTACTTCTGGGCAGCACGTGCATTTGTGAACAATTACTGTCAAGGATGAAGTACAGAAAGAGTAAAATTTCATCAAAAAATCTCTCATGAACACGTGGAGAACTCACTAAGAATTGCAACCGCTGCCATCAAACCAGACCGATGTGCTAGTTTCACAAAAACTGGGTCAAACATCCCACTAGCTTTATGCTTTTGTAGCTCCCTTTTGTATATGTTTTAATAAAAATAATAACAGATAAAATAAGTTCTGTTACTATTAGCTGTAGTATACATTTTACAAAGATTGCTCCAAAAGTAACACCTCCTATTTTGTTATGTTGGTCCACGACATCAGAGGCAGATGTGGGTGGGGTGGCAGTGGAGGTTGAACCCATCCACCAATATTCTGTTGCATTTTGTTACTCAGTGACAGACGGCAGCAGATGGGCAGTCTGACAAAATGGCATCTCACTTGGAAATGTATATGAAGCAAAGGCATGTCATTGAATTTCTCCGTGTGGAAAAAATTGCACCCACTGACATTCGTGGATGCTTGCTGAATGTTTACAGAGACTGAACAGTGGACATGAGCACAGTGAGGTGGCGGGTGGTGCATTTCAGCAGTGGCAACAGCAACCATGGGTCACTCCACTGTGTGTAGATTTTGATGAGCGCAGCATGCAGGCTCATCATGCAGCATGCATGTTCATCAGTAGTGAAAATGCACAGCTAATGGTGGTGACTATGGTCAAAAATAGTGTTTTGTAGCTGAAAACTTGCTCTATCAGAGTTACTGCACTCAGTGTATCTACTATAATTTCCATGAAAAATAAATAGGAGGCAATACTTTTGGAGTGGTCTACGTATATATGGCCCAAGACAATTCCTCTTCACTCAAAATGGCCCAGGCAAGACAAAAGGTTGGACATCCATGCTTTATAGGGTAAACAGTGATAGTCTGACCACTTTTTTCTTCAGTAAACTAAATCCCATTAACTAAGGAACAATTCTGAAAAAAGTGTACAGCTATATGTTCTACCTTAAAAAAGATCATGGTCTGCTAGCTACACTATTTTTACAACTGCTAGCTTAGACACAAGTGGTTGCACTAAAGTTAGTATACTCAGCCAGGAAGTAAACTGACAATGTGCGTATAGATATACCACTCAAATTTTACGTTGTTTTCTCTATATCTTGCTTTATGTAGGGATCAGAAAATAGCTATTGGCAAAACATCAAAGTCTATACAAGTCTTTACTGACTTCTTGAAAATAAGGCGAAAATACATACAGTGAACTTTGTGTTCTGGTGTCATATCTAACACAATTTTTTGAGGTCTTCAGGTTCTCTGCTTTAATTATGGCCTACTTACATGAGCACCTCAAAAAGATATCAGTAAGCGTTTGACATCACAGAAAAAAAGGAGTGCTGAACTCTGAATGTGGAGTTACAGCAGAAAAGAAACAATTTAAAATGGAAGCAGGCCTTGCAACATTAAACCTCAAATTGGAACGGATTTATATAAAGTAAACCAATAAATTGAAACAGTGCCCCAACTTCTGGACAATAGTTTGAAGGAAAATAATACAGTACACATGCAGAAATTTTATCCATGGGAGCAGAGAAGAGTATTCCTTATACTCTCATTTAACAAAAAGGTTCCTTCTGTTTCACATGGAATATTAAAATTCTAAATCAGCTCACAGAGCATCCCAAACAGAGCAGCAGAAGAATGTGTGAAGGAGTCCAAATATGGTGCTACTGAAGCAGAGTGGATTAGAGGAACTGGGACAGAATTCTACAAGTGGCTAAATAGCAGCAGGAGATCAACTTCACAAACAGCAGGACACTGTTCTTTCTAGACATGAATGACATAATACAAGCAAAACAATTGAGAATTTAGTTGATAAATCTACGCATTAGGAAAAGGCCTTGCTGCAGAACTTTCATACTCAACAAATATATAAGTGAATCCTGGAGCCCTAATTTACACGGAAGAGCATTTTGTCTCTTATGAGCATGCCAGGTTAATCATATAAAACAGAATCCTTTATAACACAGAAGCAATAATGTTAGAGGCCAAATGTATTAAACACGAGAGAATTTACTTAAAAGACTCAGCAAATGGAGGAAGCCAAAATCTTTGACACCTTTAAAAATATTTGATACCTTTGCAAATCTTTAATTCCTTCCTGAACAATTCTATGTATATTAGGTTAAATTTACATTAAAAATAATTAACCCATATCTCTGAGACATCGAGAATGAATCAGTAAGAGAATCTCTGGAACCTCGCTGGTTATCCAGAAATTCCTTATTACAGCAGAAATATGAGAGAATCATTAAGATTCTGAAGGGAACAAGGGAACAGGTGCATTTACAGAGGCATTATCAAGTTATCACTTGATGAAAAGAAAGAATCAAAAGATCATTTTGATTTCTGAATTTAATTGGATTTTATGAAATCTCACATTCATTGTTTTCACTTATGTTACTTTCAAAATATCTGTTAAAAGGATAAGACTCCATGTACTTTCCATTTCATGGTATGAGCAACTAGAAGAAAATTTACTCAATTGCTTTTTAGCTAAGCAGATACAAAACATATGAATATTTTACATATAACATCTTCCTCAAGTTCTTTGCCTCCCTGCACAAAAAAATCCTTGTAGACTAATTAGTTTAGTAAGTTTGAAATAAATTAGGTCAAGAACAACAAATTCCAGCCTGGATTAGAGGCCACACTTTTCCCTTGACTGTTAAAACAGTGTGGGACAAAAAATTTCGAGTGGTGAGGTAACTGCAGGGGATCTGATAAGAGAGGTAGAGAACACTGAAAATCCTGCAGCACTGTTCCTCCAGTGGTGGCTCTTGGCATAGTCCCTGAGCTTAACCAATCTTCAAAGCATACTCCCTATACACTGCAAACAGTATCTCTGTATTTAATAGCCTCTGAAATGTTTGTTCCTTTCTTTTCCATGAAATCATCAAATCATTTTTAAACCAGCAAAAACTTTGGAACAGCATCATGGAGCAATAAGTTCCATAGACAAACTGTAAAATACAGGAAGAAACATTCCCTCTTGTTTTGTTGTTGTTGTTGTTCAGCCTCCTCAACCCCTAATTTTATATTGCAGTTAATCTGACTATCAAATAAGGAATATTAAGTAGTTGTTTTGAATTCACTTCTTCATAAGTGATAGCTTTGTACTTTCTGGAAACTCACTGATGTTTTGTTAAATCTTTTTAGTTACCCAGTTGAATCTTTTCATTCAAAAGTCAGTTTAGGAGACTGTAGTAAATGACCAAAGAGCACACAGGCATAGAGTTTCCCTTTCATGGTCCGGGGAACCACATAAGAACATCGTGACACCCTGAGACTACCTCATGAGCCCTTCCTCAGCATACAACCAGAAGTTAACCTATCCGGTCACAAAACAGCTATTTACCATCAGATGATTGAGTGAGAGAGAATGACAGATGACATCTACATTTTGATAACTTGATGGACATATGAATAGATTTATGATCATTTCTTCCTGGAGAGAGACATATAGACCAGTTCAAGTAATTGCTAGCTGGCTCCAGTCTAGAGATAATGTCACACGTTGGCCATCTGTGCGGTTAAAATGTATGATTTCTGGAGATCTGCCATAAAACTGTATGATTAGGAATTTGAAATGATGTAGAGATAGCCATAATATTCAGCAATTCCAATCCCTTGCTCAACTGAAAAACAACAGGACAATGCTGCTTTTCCATCACCTGCAGCATTGTGCAGTTACTGAAATATGCAGTCATCTTGTTTTCATCACCACAGGGAGTGTGACTTATTTACATGTACGGATGTATCGCACATTTATAGCATGTTTGGTACAGAGCAGAGCAGTTCTGTAAAAGCTGATTAAGACATTATGCTGAACCAAAAATTGGATGCTTTGTGAATATCTGTGTTTTGGCCTTTCCCCAAATGTCTTCCCCTCACAAAGTGAGAGAGGACAGCTGGAGAAGACTAACTTTCCGTACACAAGAGACTTTTTTCTTTCCTTTTGAAGGTATTACTTGCATGTTATTACATTTACATAAAGGATCCTTACTCTTCCCCATATATAGAAAATTGAACTTCAGTATGTGAACATTGTATAGCCATTTCCTCTCCCTCAAATACAAAATAGAATTATCCTCACTGTCATTCAAGCTGTCTCCCCCCTCCTTCCATCCACATCACAAAGAATTCATGCAAATCTATTTTTGTTTGGTCTGTTTTATGCTTACAGCAATTAATTTGAAAGCCTACAACATAAAGACAAACAAGTATCACACATGTTTTTAGTCTACAGGCAAGTTATCCAATTAATTTAGGTAAACTATATGATCACAACCATTCTTATCAGCTCTGATACAATAGGTTATTTTCTTCTTAATGGCTTGAGAATCATATACACTGCTATGCAGAATACACTCTTGCATATTCTTAATATTTTACCCCCGATCTTGAAACAATATAATCAATGTGCACATTTTGTTTATTAGTAAAAAGACACTAAAAGCATTCTGGGAAATAATATTCCATGCCCTAGGACTCAAACAAGTTCTCTTTATAAATAGAGCTTGTGTAAATCACAGACAAGGTTGAAAAATTTCATGGATTAGTCATGGTGAAAATATCAGATTTCATGGTTTAGAACAGATTAACAGGAAAATCATATTAGAATCCTGATTATCCAAATTCTACATATTTTTGAAGAATAAAACAAAAAAAAAAATAGTCATAGTTCCTGAGTTCATTCACTTGTTCACACATAGTATGCCAGAAATCCAGGGTAAATCTTTCCCGTCAACCAAGTGTAAAACCTCTGAAATCTATATTTAGATGCATTGAGCAGGACACACTAGAACCAGAACATCAGGAATTATAGCCACTATACTGCACTATCAAATTATCCTAACATGAAAATGTTTTTGTCACTTGTAGAAAGACTTTATCTAGAGGAAGAAGGATATTCTGAAATGTATGCTGTTATTTTCACAACCATTTATATTAGGTGCATTTCATTAAAAATGGAGAAAAAAAATCTCCTAAAGTTCTACTTTTACATAATGTTTTGATATTCTGGTAAAAAATATAAAATTCATACCAGTGGAAAACAACATTTGGAGTAAAGAGAAACTATCAGTTTTCATATAAAACTTATGGGCTTTAAGTCTTTCACGATGATGTAATTTAAAGTGAGGCCTTATTTAAAAGAGAGGTTACATATAAGCATATGATTCAAAGAGACTTGTTGACTGTATAGCTATTTGGCTTGATGCCTACATCTCTTCTAGTCAGTTGTATAGACCACTTGTCATCTTTGCATATGAAGACAGCCAATTTGTCAAACATTTTCTTTAATTCTTTTTCTTTGTCTTCTTTACAATACCCTTTGTATACATCCTGGTCATCAATATCATATATCTGACTGGAGGATGGAAATTCATTTGTGTCTCTGTCTTATTTCCTTTGCGTGCAATCCTCCTGGGTCTTATAGGATGTGCTTAATAAGAACCACATTATTCTGCTAAAGGAAGTCCTTGAGCAGACTTTGAGAAGCAGTATGGCAAATTAGTTTCAGAACATGGAAGGTAAGGTTGGAAATAAAAGCTGCGGTTATCTGCAGTATTTTCTGCATTTTGGAAAGTAACAAAAAGAGGTCTAACTTCTATGAAAGGATTTGTTTGATGTTTTTCCTTTAGAAAGCTGGACTAATTTATCCACAAACAATAATGAACTGGACATCAGCTGAAACAAATTAAAATTAGCTTTTAGATGAATTCACATTTTGAATATATGAGCAATCACACTTCTCTTTCAAATGTATTTAAATACCTTTGTTTCCTCAAATTTAGACCAATATTTGTAACAAATTCTATACCATTTACATTTAAAAGCCTGAGTTTGCAATATAAATAGATAGTGCTTTAGATGCTTGGAAATGCCAGGTTTATAGCTCTTGCAACTTTAATTCTGCCCCCTGGTGTCTATAAATTATGGTTATTTCTATTAATGATCACATATTTTTCACTTAGGGTCTCAGTGTCACTCTGCTTACAGGCTGAATGTTTTTTAGAGTGAAGCTCCCCTTCAATACCACCAAAGTTTTTAAAGTGCTACCTTTGTCAGCATCTCCCTGAAACTACAGTTAGTAAGCACTTCCTGAGCTTCTCTGTGCTGCTCATCACCATATCTGGATATCTCTAGAGCACTAAGAAACTGCTATCTGTATCTTCTTTGTTATATGAAAGAGAATGATTCTTACTATCTTAACAAGGAAAGATGGCACACAGATGCTGGGCACCGTTTCAAAAGTCTTTGTTTGTTGCAGATGTCTTGGTCATTTGCTCAAAGCATTGAGTTTACTTGTGTAATGTTCTTAGTATTTTATGGCCCTTTTCATTTTCAAAACAGTTATATAGACAATTTATCTTTGACACATCTCTATAAAATAAGATTGTACATTCAATTTTTTTCATTTTGCAGATGCTAAAAAGAGACTTTTGCCTAGCCCAGAGAGCTATTAGAAATGGCTTAAAGCTCAGAACCACACCCGGTCCTTCAGCACTGTGGTAGCATAACAGCAGTATTTTCATTTTTTTGAGGTACTGCAAATGAACAACACAGGTGATACAGGGCATAACTGAAATGAAAAAAGAAAAAAAAAGAGGCTCGCACAAAACCTGTACTTTGGTCTACACAATCTGTTAGCATGTAAGAAATCTGCACCAAGATAACACACAGATCATAGTTGACCAATAGCATTAGTGCATGTCTCTCCCACAGCCAATTGACTCATACGGAACAGCAGTGAGGTGTTACAGAAAATGTAGTAAATGAAAGTAAAGGGAAGAGCACAGTAAAATGTACCTAATATGAGCCAAAATAAAAATCATACTAGCTACTTCAAATCTGTAACTTCCTAAATTCCAGAGTTTTAACTGACAATGTAGTTTCTATTTAAAGAAGCCATGTTTTTGACTTTCAACATAAATTTGGTGCACTAACAGACACAAGTAAAAGACAACTTTAATGATGCCTCATCAGTATCAGAAGTAAAGTCTGAGCCCCTACCAGTCATAGATGAAGTACAGATATACTCATTTAAAATGAAATTGTGGTTACTGATGATCACTTCCAATTACAGTGTTGTACAGCAAAAGAAAATCTGCTGGCTTATATACCTGAGCAAATGGAAGCATTTTGGTTCGCTTTGTTTACTGTTAAGACACACTGATGCAGAATTTCATCATTTATTCTCTGAACAAAACCTGAGTGCCTTCTCTGGAGCGGCCAAGGAATCTACAAATAATGAAAACAAGGCTTTTGATTCTTCAAACCTATCGGCTTTTCTCCCTGTTTTGAAATGGATGTTATCCCAAACTCAGCTGGAATTATAAGGAGACTTTTTATTGATTTCACAGTTAGGTGACACAACTTGGAGGAGTTTAAGCAATGCATATGGTCAGGTTAAAAATATCAGATCTAGTCTTCGTTTATACCATCTGTTTTTCAATCACACAGACCTCAATGGATTTCTCATTTTCTATTCCAGAATCAGCAAATCATAATCAGCTGCAAAACTTAATTGTGTTTCTTCCTAGAAGCAATGTATATATCATTAAAGCCCAATAATATTCATACTCAAATCTATCAAAAAAACTCCCACGATTTTCTCTGGCGATAGCAGATTAAAACTGAAATACTATTAAAATTCCAATTTATTTTCCAGTAGTGAGCTTATGTGTTTTGTGTCTGTACCTCGTTCTTCTCAGTGATGAAAAATGATTAAATTAGAATCAGTTTTTGTTCTGAACAATTTGGTCTGCAAGCAATGCAAAGTGCTTGATTTACTATTTACACTGAACTGAGAAAAAAGAACAATCCAAAATATTTCCTTTGCAATTCATTAGGAAAAATGAAATTCAATTTTTTTTTTTTTACTAAATTTAGTCAGAAATTAGACACAATATTCTCTCCCCCATCATTTCATATACTGAAAGAAAAAAGTAACTCACATTTGTAAAGCGTTTTCATGATCACAGATGAAAATTACAGAAATGCAAAGCAAGTATAATTGTTGTTATTATGATGAGAATGTCTAGCTCTACTCACTATGTTCACTGCCTTAACACAGTGGGTAGCCTGTTATTACTAACGGAATAAACTTTTTCATCAAACACTCTTTATAAAAATATTTCCCTGGAAATGTAACACAGCATGTAGCTAGACTACTACAATTTTCCATCAACTATGAGTGCACGCAGCATAGGTACTGTATTTAGATAATTTTACTTGAGCTTTTTGGCAATAGTTCCTCTTAAGGAAACCAACATTAACCTGAAATTTAGAGTCTGTTATCCCCAGGCCAGCTTCATTGGAATTTTTAATATGGCGCTGTCTATTCAACAGTTGTGTGTAAAATGCCAATAAACTGGCCAGAAAAGAGCTGAAGGGCTAATTGCCTTTTAACTCCACTGTGATGATAAAGTCACGTAGAAAGAAAGGAAAAACTCCCACTGCTTTAACAAGTTTATCTGACTGCCACTTTAACATTTGCTGTCTGCACGCACTTTAGTGCATTCACCAATAAAAGGATAAAAGCATTCAAAATCCTATACTCTCAGGAACTAAGAAAGTCCAGACTCAAAATGACTGCTCTACTGGAATCCATCCATTAGATCAGCTAACTTTTTGCACGGACCTTGATTTCAGCTATCCAGTATACAGCATGAGCATTTTTCCCTTTGATGCAGAAGATTATGAACTCTTAGAAACCTGGATTGAGGGGGGGAAAAAAAGGAAGGATGCTATTTAAAATAATAAGAAGAATAAAAAGTAGAAACTGCTTCTAACAGACAAAAGGATGAAACAGTTCTATTCAATTCAGTGGTGGTGAAATTCCCATTAACTTCAACAGTGCAAGGATTTACTCTAAAAACAAAATGAAATACAGAAGAATATAGCATTTAATTGTCAATGCTGGATGACCATATAATTTCAATTTTCAATTCCTTCAGCCACATTCTCTATTCTTTACTTCTGTACTTCCCTCTTCAATAATATATTCTCTTCATCAGATTATGAATGAGATCTTCAGTTTTGCTGCACTTTCACAGTATTATTTCCTATTAATCTATAGTCGAAAGTAGGCATTAAATAATGCCAGGTATGGCAGTCAATATTTCTAAAGAAAAGGCATATTTTCCTTGGCCAGTTGAGTAATAATCATTCTTATCCTTACTTGATTCCACAAAAGGAGATGGTTGTTAAAAAGACATTTCACAGAATGATGGAAAAGAAGAAACTAGTGGTCTCTTAATTTTTTTGCTAGACCTGTATTTTCACTTTGACTGGAGAAAGAACATATTCAGCTCTGATACTGAATTGACCTGTTGCACTCTACAAAAACAAAAGCAGCAGTAGAGGCACTGTGATTGCCAGCTGCAAACCACTGAGTGTTGTTTTTTTCTATAAAAAATCTGTTCCATGCTTTTCTTATTGTAATCTGGAAAGAGTACAAAATCTGAAATCCAAAGGAATTTTTATAGAAAAGAATACTGTTAACACCAGAAGTTCCTCAAGTACTCACCAAAGCAAATGTTATATCATATTACAGCAAAATTTAAAAGCAGAAGTTCAAACTAAAAATGAAGTGTCCTTCAAAACAGACTTATGTACATCAGAACCTATGCATTAATGTACTTATTTCCCTGCAGTTTTGCGTTTCCCTTCTCCATCACTTCATAATTTGTTCCATATTTTGTTATTTCTTTCACATTCGAAGACGCATTGTTCCACATTTGGGTGATGAAAGACTGAACTGGATGGAAGTACAGTGAAACATTACAGAGAGAATGAAAACAAAAAATGAAGTTAAATTTTCGGTGTATAAGGTAACAAAACTAAAGAAAAGGTAGTGCTCCATGAGAGACAGAATATTCGCGTTCATGGTACAAAATAAATCATTTTGCCATTCTTTTAAATGTAAAATGCCAATACCAGTGGGAAGTAATGAACTTATCCACAACAATGCATCACATTTGGGTTGTCACTGAAGTTTAGAGGTATTCTTAAAGCTTAGATCTTCATTACTAGATTAGAAGGCAGAGTAAACGTAAAGATCAAGTTAATCTAGGATAAACTTCTTTTCCACAGTTCAAAGGCATTGGCCTTTCCACAGGTTCAACTGCAGGTTTCTTTGAAGATGTGCCCTAAAGTTCATTAAAGAAATTTCACTGACTTGATCTGATTTCAACATTAAAAATGATGCAAGAGCTTCAATGCCAGAAAGAGCCTGACAAATGGACTTGGAAGCATTTTTAGGTGGTATTAGTTTATTTTTTATTCTTCCACCAAAAGCTAACTTTATTTAAATATATCTTTACATTTAAGTCCTTCAGAAAACTCTATCAAATTATACATTAAATTATAGTTATTAAATTATTAAAACCACAGATTTTTTTAAAAAAACAGCAAGAAATCATTACTTATTTCTGCAGAATCCAAACGTACTACTACTGACTTTATCCCACTCAATGACAGTCATTAAAAATGTGTAGTTTGTGGTAGACATAGACATACTACTTATACAGCACTGTATCTTTGTATAGAACATTGCAAAGCAATACAACGGCAAGAACTGGAGCCTTTAACAACGTAAGACATGGAAAGATTTACATCACAATTCAGATTAAGAGTGCCGCCCTGTCTTAATAATAAGTGCTCCATAGCCCCAATCAATAATAATTCGAAAAGAGTTTGAGAATTTCCCAACCTCTGCTGAAACCAAAGCACACACATTTACTGATTATAATTCCACTGTTACACTTGCTCATGCAGATAAATACTTGTTTTTTACAGTAGACTGGATGCTGATCTCCTAATTTAGTCATACCAACAATAATTATTTTTTTCTATCTGAGGAAGGGGACCTCCACTATTAGCCTTCCTAAAGGAGAGGTGCTGCCTCTCTGCACATACTTTCAGGATTTGTTATAAAGCAGGTTGCAATGTATTACAAATATACTCATTTTAGTATGAAACGCTGTATTAATGACATGAAAAAAGTTGACACACAAAACTGCCTGAACTGAGTGTAAATAAATCAGCACTGGTTTTCAGAATAAGCAGGCATCTTCTACCTTTCTAGCAATACAAGCTGTATGTCCTCGTTTCTATGGACTTCTGACTTCAACTGCATACCAGGGTCACAAAGTGGCATTCCTGAATTTCATGAAATTTTATGTTTACTCTAAATATTAAACAGAGTCTGACAAATAAAGACCTCATCATGGAATCTGACAGCCATCAGTTTGTAGAAGCTACCAATGCACAAAATTTTCCAACTTGGAAAATTCTATGTATTTATGTCTAAATTGTCAAATTAGGTCAAATAAATGGTTCTACTGACTCAAAAAAACTGCCAACAAAGCAAGCAAAATATTCTGATAGTACTCTATTCCACCTTTAACTGTATGTTTTCCTATGTAACCTATATTCCCATAGACTTACATGACCTTTATGAGAAAATCCTCAACAGAAAATTGTTGTATGTATGAAATTTTATTTGAATCGCATCATCCTCATTTTTTGGTGTATTTTCTGTTACTCTTCATGTAGCATGTAGCAGTCTCCTTAAGCTTATTTATTTTATTTATTTGCCTTTTTTGTCTGTTGTAGATGAAAAAAAAAACCAACGGAATCTCAGTACTACCTGTGAATGTTGAACATTTAGGCCCTGCAGTAAAAGCTGTTAGGCTATACAGCTCACTTGAGGAAACTTCACTGACTAAAATGATATTGAGAAGCTGATCCTTCTTTCTGTCACATAGCTTAATGTTAACCACTTAATGTGATTAAAGTCTATGCACTTTTTGTTTTTAATTTACACAATGAATTTCCAGAAATGTTTCTACTATCTGCATACAATCTCCTAAACCTGTGAAAATTGTGCATAGATAAAAATTCTATAATATTCTATATTCTGTAATAGCTTGCAAGTTTGAATAAGCAATATGTAAAAAGTTCCAGACTCTTCCAGAGTTCTGCAGTCTCCTCAGATATACCATTCTAGGGGTTTTGCTCAGCCAACTCCATCTCCCCTCCAAATTCTGTATTTAATCATTCTCATCCATGTGTTCCAGTTTCCACTGTGCCCTCCAATCCCCTTCTTCACACCTTAGCAGTCCCAGTCTTCCTCCTGATCTCCTGAACCACCAAACATTATTTCTCATCTGACTGCACAGCTACCTCAGCTTCACTTTACTCCTGCAGCTGCTTCAACCTTTCATTGCTACTGAGACATATTCTCAAACCTTTTCCTGCTGTCTCCAGGTTCTTTATCAGCCTCAGCCCACTCTGGATTTTAATTCTTGCCCGCAAATGAGCTTGTTGGGAAAATCACCTCTATGGACTGGCAGATGAAGCAGAAGAAACAGGAGCTGAAGCCCTGGACCTAACACCAGGGAAGCAGACCCAGACTGAAAATTTAAGGGAAATCTTCCTCAGTCCCAGACTTGATCATGCAGAGGGAAACTCAGTTGCTAAAATCTAATAGTCTCATACAGAAAGGAATTCTTCTAAAAGCCAACAAATAAATGTGAAAAAGACAATTGGATGACACAAAGTATATCCATGGAATAAATACTATTCAACTGTTAAAATGCAGAACCTATCTTCAAGTGATAGAAACAGTAAACTTGTTCAAAGAACTTTCCACTTCATACTGTTTACTTTTTTTCCTGATTATTATTATTATTTTTTTAATCACTATCTTGAAATTAGCTAGACCTTTTCTGCTAAGCACATGGAAGCATTTGTGCGAAGTCCTGAGACAGATATCTTGCTCAGCAAGTGCTCCAGATCATTTCATGAAATTACCAACTATAATAAAAGTCAGACAGCCTTTAAAATAAGAAAGGATGCTAGACTGTAAAGAGAAGATATAATTCAGATGGATAAATCTATATTACAGCTTCATTGTTATAATTTTTTTTTTCCATTTTATTTTCAGAGTCAGAAAGGGAATTTTGAAGTACTGTAATTCTAAAATAAAAAGATGTAGAAGATCTCTGTTGATAATTATTTAAGACAGAGAAAAAAGTGTATTAAGCATCACAGCATGTTAATTTATTACTGAAGAAGTTATTTGTCAAAAAATAGTATGGATGTAATTTTTGACATATTTATATACTGATATATTGATCTACTGATATCACCATATATTTTATAAATTGATATAAATGTTCATATGCTGACTTAAAACGGGAGTTTAAGTCATTTTGTGAACTTCAGATTTTTTAAAAGAATATATGCTATTAGTATTAACATCAGATATTGATTATGAGTAAAGTAGCAATCAAGGGTCTCAGAGGAACCTAAACTAAAAAGAATGGGTTTCTTGAACACTCTTATGCTTCAACAATGAAAGTAAAACATTCTTGAATATTTTCATGTGTAAGGTAACAGTTGACTTTCAACTGACATTGATGGACTGGAGATCACACCTTCAAATGTAGCCGGATGAATTCCAGTTTTCATAGGTGTGATATCACTATCAGTATTGCTACCACGGTCAAATAATTGATGAGTAACATCACACTCAAATGGTAAGATCTTATTTTGAGTCTATGGGCTGCCATGCGTTTTACTCTACAGTGTACTATGAGGGCTCTTAAAGCCTTTCCCTTTAAATTTTTTTTCTTCTGATAGTAGGGCTATTAACTGTATTAGCTGTATTTCCTATTCTGCCTATAGGAAATGTCTGCTTATTGTCTAACTGTAGCTTGTCTGACTGTAAAAACAAACAAACAAAACAATAACAAAACCCAAAAGGGAATCTATCTACTATCCTATACTCCATAAATACATCAAGTTGTTAGCAATGTAAAAGTGAGACCCTGCAGTCCCTGATTAATGACTGACAGATCTCTGCTAAAGCTCCTTCTACACTCATCTCACCATTAAATTTGATTCAAATTAATCTTGTCCAAAATGAAAATAATGGTCACATGCTATTGTTTAGTTTATTGAATGTGAACACTTACTGTAAGAGGAGAAAGAAGTAGAAGAAATGACAGCAGTCACAGACATTTTAAATATAAAAGTCTTTGTCATTTTTTGGACATATATAAAATATAAGGTACTTTAAAATCATACGTATTTGCCAAACAAAATGGTTGTCTATGATGTATTTAAAACTCAGCAAGTGCATTGCCTTAATTTCTCAGGACAAAGACATAAAAATGCAAACACATTTTGTCTTCCTTAGAGTCTTCTGAATGACAGTTCTTTTGCTATTATACTGTATTTTTCTTCTATGGGAACATCGTGAAAATACACCTTTATGAAACTACTCATATCACATTTGAAATGGTTGGTTCCCAAGGATGGTGGTGAACAGAAAATAACTTTCTGCATTTTCCTAACATTTAGCCTATTACTTTCCACATCAGAATTCCATTTCTTCCATAAGGTTAAGATACTGGTGCTTATTTTTTCCCCCTCAATGAATGAAGTGAAAAGACAAAAGTCTTTTTTTTTTTCCCATTTCAAAGATAAAAAGCCCAAACCACATTTTAATCTACTCACTTTCATCTTAAGGTCAGCACAGAGTAACCAGCAAACACCAGCAAAATCCAGGATATATTGTCCAACTAAAATTCTATATTATTTGAATATTTGAAAGGTGCACCCTTATTTCTACGAAGATTACTGTTAAACAGTAACAACATCAAGAATTCCCTAACTGCAGATATTAAGTTATATTTAGAATTGTAAAGAACTTTCTCTTTTCTCTTAGAGAAACATGAGAACTATCATCTGAAAACACTTTATTTATTAAAATCTGGTCATCTCATTTCTGTTTTCTTGTACCACAAACAGATGCAGAAATGTATAGTATTCAGTGCAGACATGTCTAAAAATGAAAGGCAACAGAGTATAAACCAGAGTCAAATTCTTTCTCAGCATTAATTCCACCCTTTTTTCCTCCACCATGCATTCTTGCCCCTTCTAAAGAAGTCCTTGAAGTTTAGCAGCTTGAAATCATATGCCTCTCTGCTAAGCTGCTAGGTATGTGGAAACAAAGTTTTTAGGAGACCCATAAAATTAAACAAGATCAGACTAAATTATCTGCTGCTGATCTGCACTGATACGTACATTACTGCTAGTCACTAAGCCAGTCACTTCAGGTCCTGAAAAAACTTAAGGGGCAGTGAACCATGATATGCAACTCCATTGAAAGCTAGTTAAGCACATTATCAGACAGAAAAAGCATTTTAGACCCCCTTAGTTGTCAGCTCAGAAAATAGTAAGAGTGATAATTACCTCTTTAACACTAGTAAAGACCAAATGAAGTATTGCAGCAGGAAAGCTCTTTCATTACACAAACTGCCTAGTGACTCGGAATGCATTCAACTATTTTTTAACTCAGAGATAGAAATTATGCCACAAAACTTGTAAAGAGGCCTACTTGAAGAAAAGGAGGCTGCACTTCAATCACTTGCGGCACTGCCATGCCTATGCAGACACCTTCTTCTCTCATGTGCTAGGTATCTGAGATCAGATCAAAATGGGCTTTGACATCTCCTTCTTTTGCTTTGGTGAAGACAGTACCTCAGACATTGCTTTATTTACCTCCCACCAGAGAGCAGCAACTGAGCAACTATTGGTTTTTTTTTTTATCCTTTGCTCTTTCATCTACATCAGACACACATTATGTTTTCCTTGGGTTTATATCTTCAAGAAGGGACTGCAGCAATTGTTTAAATGCAGCGTTACCAAATCTTTACAGATCATTAGCGTATAAATCATTACATAAATCCCTTATATTTGCTGTTAAAGATGTATGAAAAGGAGTATAAAAAATAAATACTTAGTACGTATTTGTGCATGAGCTTCCAGAGGAAAACTCTGACCTTGGAGGATAGCAGTATGCAGGTGCTGAGCAAGCTAATTCTTCCTTACTGTAGAGCAAAAATCTTAACACTTCCAAATCCTTTGCTTTGTTATCTTCCATCACTGATAAAGCCACAATTGAAAACTCATAAAACCAATGTCCCTCCATGATACTGTCCGTAACAAATCCTCAAGTGATACCTTCAACACAACCAACATTTTTTGTTTATCTGGACTACAAACGCTTCATTAAGTAAAGGATTCAGAATGACAGAGAATCCACCACAAGTTTTTGAGGTTTGTCTTCCCTGTTACAATTTTTTCTCCCGTAATGTGATTTTTACTTTTTGTTTGCTGTAAAATACATGCTATAATTACTTTCATCTCGAAGTTTCATGTCATTCTAAGTGGCCTCATCTTCATGGAAGTAACTCATCATGCACCTCTAAAGGGATGCATTTCTCAAGGCTTGATGAGATGTACAAAAGTAATCTCCTTGGTTTACTCTTCTCCAAACCTAGCTTAATTCTCATTGATCAAGTACTCTTCTCAGGTGGCTGAGCAGTGATTAATTTTTCTTTCAAAATTGTCAATGTGTTATCCCCTTCCCCAGCTATTTGTAGTTTTGAACCCTGGAATGACATCCTATCGTCTTCTAAGCACTTCACCTCATGTTCCTCCAAACTCACTACTGTTCTATCTGCTTTATATTCCTCACTCATCAGACTCTTTTGGCCTCTGCAACCTGTGAAAGCTGTCTTGTTAGTTTCTACTTTTTCTGTTCCTGCTCTCACCTTGCAAACTATCACTGGAGAAGTGATATCCACAAGACTTCCTTCGTTATAAATTTGTTCTTTTCTTCTGTTATTAAAGGATTTTGCTAAAGTTTTTTCTACTACCCATGACCCATTCAAAAATCCAGGAATCATTTTCTATCTTGACAATTTTTGCAACCTGTCATATATCCTTATAAAGGTTATCTGACAATATGGACATACCAAAAATTAAAGACAGAAACAAAAATGTTTAAAAAAATCTATCCCTATGCAGATGTGGGCCAAAAACAATTAAATAATTAAAAAAAAATTAGAAACTTAAAGTGATAAAAACTGACACAGTGAGTGATAAAAAACAATCTTCAAAATGAATGACATACATTAGCTCAGAACTACCAAAAACATTGTTGCTGTCATCTGCTGTTTGACCTCTACATTTACCTGACGAGAGACAAAAGCAAGCAAAAGAAATATGGGAATCATAATCTTTTTTTTTTTTTTTTTTGCCTGTTTGTTTTATCATAACTGAGTGGACAAAATTAGACAAAAGGAAACCCTAAATCATTATTTCAATAACTCTGACTTTCAGCTGCTGTATTTCAAATGAGCAGAACAAACAGATGAGAAAAGAACTTGAAGAATTAAGAAGAAAAAAAAATGAGTAATCATCAAGAGTACAGATCTTTGAATGATGTGAGGAAATATTAGAGATTATTAGATGTATTAAAAATTTATCCAGTGAAACTGGATCAATTAATAATAGACTGAGTCAACTATAGTAATACTTAGAGTGTACTGTAACTCCTTGTTATACAGTGAAATACAAGCCATTAGCAAGCCCTACTTTTGTATTGCTTATGAGCTCAATTATGATAGTAAAATGTTAAAGGTGTGGGTGAAAGGTATAGCCACAGTAGTTTTGAATCTCATTCCAAATGAATCTTGCAAGCTATTATCTCCTAATATTGAAATATTTATCCTTGATATTAATATTCTAGCTTCTTCATGGACTCCATTTAATTACCAACATTTGAAAACTATTTTGGCTTTAGAAAACAAAATTTGTTTACTGTTATTCCAAAAGATATATCAACCCTGTCCTCAAAGGCTCCCAAGACATTTGGCTACGAGCAGAATAAGCATATTTCAAGTCTGTGATTCTTTGATTATTTAATCTTCTACATCAAGGAAAAGAAGATCTTCAAGTAGCAAACAGAAATATTTGACTGAGATAGGTTAGGGTAAGGAGCCAAAATTCCTATACATCCTGCTCGCTCAAAACAACAAAAATGAGAGCTACTATACACTACCATATTTATGCTTTTTAATTCTCTGTAAACACATAAAACATAAATCAATAAGATGCACATTAAATGAACGTCATTATCCCTTTTTCATATTTTGATCATCTGCTAGCATTTATTGTTTGTTTTACATATATGGTGAAAGGTAAAGCAACAACCACAGACTTGTTTACACAGCAAACGATCAGGTGAGATTAGTGGGCAGCTCATGTGCTGACCCTCTCCATCACCTGCACTCCTGCCATGCCCAATTAGCTCCCTATCCTGTCCCATCCATTATCATCCATTAGGAGACCTTCACAGTAACAAATTAAAACAAAAAATCTTTTTCACTCCTAAACTCTGGAAGATTTTCCCACATCAAATACTTTGTGAGAAGGCACTAGAAGAGACAAAAAAGGACTTGGTAACAGCCCCAGTAATGTAAATTACATGCTAATCACTCTGCTACAACTGCTTAGTTTGTGGCTGCAGTGCATGCGTAAAGCCAAATCTCCAGCTCTCCAAAGCATGCCACAATCATACTAAATCATAGGGCAAAGACTCTCCTGCCCCTAAATAGATTTGGGCAAAAATGCCCAATAAATGCTATTTTATGGACTGACCTTCTATAAAAGTAAAGAGACATAAGCAGTCCTGATTTGAATCCATATTTATCAGTTGTCATTTGCCCCTCTTATCAGACAGCAGTTTTAATAGCCTTTAAGGATCATTATTAGTGATTCAGAGGGTGACACAGTGGTGAATTTACAGATGTGGATGTAGAGTATCCCCATGGCTAAAAGGAGAATGAGAGAAAAGGTGAAGCTACTGGAGGAACAAGTGTATTCTACCAGCAGTGCAGGCTGAACTTCCTGACACAGTCAAGGAGGGAATGACATTGTGCCCAGGGATATTGGGTCTACGTAGTAACGAGCTAATTTCTTATTAAAATGTCAAATCCAAAATGAGAGAAGTCTAAAAGATTCTCATTTACCACATACATTTATGAGCGCCTAAAAGACAAAGTTTGCTGACCAGATTACATCATCAAATCTGAGACTCTTTCTTCTCCTGCGTTAACAGCAGATACTCTACAGAAAACTGGTATACTTCAGGAAAGAATATATGGAATACTCCTCGAAAACAAAGCTACAGAAGCATTTTAATGCACAATTCCCAAAGACCTAAAAACTATTATTTAGAAGTCCAATTAGGTTGAAAGTGTTCATAAAAAATACTCATGATAAATTTTATACCAACTGGGCTAGATACTTAGGGCCAAAACTGACCTGTATATAGTATAATAAATAGCAGTTTCCACATATATAACACAACTGTAACATATATATCCTCGGGTTCATCACTATTAAGTTTCCTATGTTCAACTTCCTATGAAAACCTACTACATAAAATAACAGAGGGGGCCCAGGGAACATATTAGCAGAGCTGGTAGTCCTGAAGATTGCCTTCTGTTTTAGACAGTGAACCTGGGAAAGTCTCAGGAACAATCTCCAACTACAGGCATATGCTATTATGAAGACATATACATTAAAAGAAAGAGGGATGTGCCAGTAGCTGGTGTTTTGAGTGTAGGAGTGAACATGCAAGACAGAGGAGCAGCAAAAACACCACAGAACTCACATGGAGGAGAAAGTAAAGCATACCTAGAGAAACTCTGATACTGTGACCTGGATAACTGTGTGGACTGAATGCTACCATATGGTAGGACACTAAGAAAATTACACATTTTTCCTTTATTTCTTCTTTGCTTGGGGGGGGGAGGGTGGGGGAACAAAAACCACATCACCAACAAAAAGGAAAAAAAAAAACAAGAAAAAAACCTACTGGTGTATATTAGGTTTTTACACAGTTATATAGGTCTATATCAAAGACATTACGCTATAAATTGTCTCTGTTCCTGGCATAAGTGCACCAGGCCCCAGACATTGACAAACTGAGCAGTTAAACATAGTGGGATCATCACTGTGCTGAAAAGACAAGCTTCAGTGTTCACAGCATCTCACCTTAGTGGAGACAGAAAAGCCACTGAAACTGGAATGATTAGATAATCCATTGAATGTTCTAGTAATATACTTACCTTTTTAAGAACAAAGGCAGCTGTATGTACTACCATGAAACTGTGCAGTTCATACAGAAGGCATTTCATCCCAAATTCTTTACATACTTTAGAAGGGGTATTTGTTCAATTCTTGATTTGATTAAAAACTAGTAATGCCCAGAATTCATTTAAAATTATTCAGTTTGGTTTTGGTAATGTTTTTAAATACATGAATTCTTCCTTGTCCAGATGCAAATACAAGCTTTTCCCAGACACATGCCAATAAGAAGATGTGCCAAGTCTCATGCACTAAACATGTAATTCATTCTTTTGGCCTCATCTCATGCCCTCCTGCTGCAAGACCTCATGTATTTACAGCACGGTGCCACTTCCTCTCCAATTCTATAACCTCACACACCACATGCAGCTGATTTCCTAATCAGCTGTGTGTACCCAGTGTGACTTCGTGGGGATTTGACAAAGCCAAGCCACTGCATCTGAAAAAATATGCCACCAGTCCTGCATGGGCTAGGATGTCTCTATCGTGTGAGCAAACACACATCATCATTTACACAACTCACATGTTGGGATTCCAATAAACTGAAAGGCTGGTGTGCATAGGAGGGATTGACGTGGAAAATCAAATATGGGGGGGAAACACTCCTTTTATGATGCACAAAAAAACATTGGTGTGGTCAACACATGGAATGTAGCCAGATCCTCATTACAGCAATGCTATTGACATTGCTACAATTAAGGTAAGAGTCACTGTTTCCACTGTAAACTCCTGTTTGCAAGGCCTTGTAAATTGGCCGTAAAACTTCACTTCAGGCAGAAGGAACCTTAACACACAAGGCCTCAACATTAAAGTATGTTTCACATATATTAAAAAGAAAAAAATGGTGCGCCTTTCAGATTATATGGTAGCTGAAAACAGGTTTCCTATTCTTGTTCTGGTATTTTCTGCACTCAGTGCACTCAGAAAAACCTTTGTGTCTATGGAGTAAAATGATGGAATTTTCCATTCTAATTACAGTGTTCCACAGTTGGTAGCAGTTTCATTTCTTATTTTACTATCATATTAATAACTTAAGTTGTTAGCTTTGGAAAACTGGTTATCATCATTTGAAACAGTATTGTTAATTCACAACACCTCCCATATATTCATTTAACAATCAAAATACAACTTCATATAATAAAGCGCCTTGAATGTAAAGGATGTATTATAATTTTTAGTCTATTTTCCCTACACAAGCTCATATACACAGAGAAACAACAATGTAAATCAAATTCAGCCAGCTAATATAGTGTGTATCCTGTGTCTCTGAAGTAAGAGGGAAAAATTTCCTTGTATTTCAGCAAGAGCAGAGCCACGCTTTCAAAATACATGGGTATGTAGCACTATAATTACTTCTTATTTATAGGGTGCTGACAGTAGGCTCAGTGCTGTACAAACAAACGAAGACATGGTCCCTGCCCCTCGGGACTTACAATCTGAAAGCACAACAATTGAGGCACATAAAACACCAAGTAGTGATCCAGTACACAGTGGAACACTGATATGTTTGTTTTCCCATAAATAAATCACTCCTTGGGGGTAGCACAAAAAAGGGGTAGTCTTCTTCAGTTTGTGTTTTAAGAGAGGATTTGAAAGAATATATATTTCTAGCATGCAGTCTTCCAAACTCTCCATTAAAAGGGACTAGGGAAAAAAAATAATCTATAACATTTAAGATCTTACAGTCAATTATTACTTCTTACAGAAAAAAGAGTTTACATTCCCTTTAAAAGGAGCTTACATGGTACTGCGTGTCTGTATTCCTCAACTACTGAAAGGTACACATCATTCTTCTATGTCCTTCCAATTGATGTCACTGTGTATATATGCCTATATATAACAGTATAATCACCCATGGTTATACTCTGACTGATGCAGCATGACAGCATACTGCACTTTTCAGTAGTGCAGTACACGTGTAATTTGGACTGAGATATACAAAACTTTTGTTTTGAAGCACAAATATAAGAACAGCTGGGTTTTCTACAGCTCGGGAAAGGCAATGGTCTAAATGGCCTAGGATGCCCTAAAATGCTCTAAAACTGAGTCCTTTCCAGCAGACCTCCAGGGAAAAGAGAACATTTCATTTTTTCCCTTCCCAGCCCTCGGCTGGTTGCTTTCCCAGCAGACACTGAGTCAGACTCATCCTCTTCTACAGAGCTACTCCTTGTTTTAGTGCCAGTAGTTTCACACTGAACCTCAGATCAGCTACGATTCCAACATTAAAATAAGGCCAACTGCTCATCTCTTCCGGGTAGAGATGGCTATGCAATGTGCCCTATATATCTTACAACTGCCAAATTAAGCAAGGAAAAATGTTGACAAAAGGAAGAGAGTTTGGCACATGCAACACTTATCCCAACAAAAATGCTAACGTTAATTCTTTTGAAGCACTCCCTCCTGGTATATTTGAAAAAAAACAAAACTCTGTAAGAGCCACATCCTGCAGCTAGTAAGTACAAGTGCTTGAGATGAAGGCTTTGCATTCCTCACGTAAACTTCTTATGATCTATGGCTTCATGGCTGGATACAGTTCTAAAATTAATCCAGCCTTTTTTTTTTTTTTTTAATTCTTCTTTAAATAACATTTACACTGTTAACCTAATAGACTGTAATGTCTTCTCAGAATTATAAGGTGATTGGAGGTGGTTTTTTATTTTTTTGACACAGATCAAGACAAGAAGGCCTGAAATTTAACCTATCCTGGCAGTGATCCTCCTTACTTTATTTATTTTTATAACTTGCTTGCCACTTAAAAAATTAAATAAAGGCAATTGATATAATAATCAAATTAATGTATAGGCTGTATAAAATAATAAACAAGAATTAATAACATGGTAGTATGACATAACACATAAGTTTATTTGTTTACTGCCATCTTCAAATAATTTGTACCTTTCCAAAATGTTACTTAACCCAGAGAACTTCAGATTCTAGAAGCAACAAGAATAACTCCATCCACGAGGGGAGTAGGAAAAATACTGCCATAGACATGAAAGAAACACAGCTGTACTGCACAGAGACACAACCTTCCCGTATTTGTCCTCTTAGAAATAAGCTCTGCCCAAGGGAGGCAGTAGCCTTGACGTCAAAGACTGACACCCAGCACAGAGACATTTTACTTATGTCCTCAGTTAGGATGGTCCATTACAGATGCATGAGTTGTGCAACAAAGGAATATGATAGTCTTGGTACTTGCAGGTTTGTTTGACATTTTGGCAGTTACTGAATATAAAACTGGAAGGAAAGATTTTTACCAATAGCTTTTACCACGTTGTGTAGAGATTTGGGATTAAAATAGCATTATTCACCTCTCAAGGGTGAATAGGCATGAAATGCGACGCTGTAGAAGGCACACATGTAGACAGCAACTCATTAACACAAAATGAGTGCACACAGTAACCGCACACACAGTAACACACAGTAACCGCTTAGTAAATCAGCAGTTTTTCTCATACATCTTAATACTGAAGTAGTATACAAAACGTCAGTGTAATTGCACTAAGGTGCAATTTTAGAAAATTAGAAAAGACACTGGAAAATATAGGGTAAAAACAGGAAGAGGAGTTTAATTTTTTTTACCACTCAGCACAGTGAAGTAGAATTCGTGCTGCCAGTACCTTGCTACTAAATATGTGGAAGAAAATAAAAGTGAACACCCTCCACATCCACATTTTAACACATGTTCCTCAGAGTTCAACATCTTCTACCCCAAATATTTTGGTTAGACCCACTTATGGTGCTTAAGACATCCTTGCACTTCTACTACTTTCAGAAGCAACGAAGAGTGTTATTGCCATGCTGAGTGGAGGTGAATGTAGATATGCCTAGAAGTGTAAACTGGCATAATGGACACCTTCAAGATAGGAAATGAGATTTAAATTAAATCAGACAAGATTCTGCCCAGACTTAACTACAACCCATCCCAAACAGGTGTTTGCAAAGAAGGTATAGATTGACTTCAACTTGAAAATATTAAAATATCCTTAAAACACTTGAAGGGGTTACCAGAACAGTAAAGAATGAAAACATATGTGGTATAATAGAAGATACGGGACACAATTTGTGCATTGTAAGTACATTTCATATGGTTGTGAACACACATAAATCCATAGCTAGTTACAACAGTTACACATGCCATACTCTTCTTACTGGAAACCAACACCTGCCTGTAGAACCTGCTATCTCAGATCTGACACCAGTCTATTATTGATAAAGCTCACCACTTTCTGGTGGCCCTCTCTACAGGGATCTTTTTTTCTGCTTTTTTTTTTTTTTTTTTTCTCTGTTGTATTCACCTTAGTCAATTCCAGCTGAAAAATACTGTTCTCCATACATAAAATATGCATGCACGATTTAAACTTAAGCACTGAGGATTGATTAATAAGCAAACAATGCCTCAACCAAACCAATGTGTAAAATCAATTTGAACCTTTTCTTGTAAGAGCACATGGAATAATCTGATGCAAAACCCATGTATGCATACTTGTCGAATACCACAAGCTGAATGTGGGGTTCATTCTTTCAAACACCTAAGCAAAGAAATTCAACTATAATTTTTAAGATTATTTTTAAACCTTTAAAATCTATTAATTTCTGTTCTTCATATTATGAGAAAACTATCAAAAAATTAAAAAAAAATCTGTGGAAAATGTATTTTATTCTAAAAGATTTTTTTCATTATTTGTGAGACACAAAATTTACTGTCATAATGAAACGTTTCTCCACTTGCATCATCTCAGGCAAGGGTAAGTGTCCATACAGTTTTGCAAAAAGACAGTGTGACCAGGAGTCAAGGAAAGGTCAGGAACATCCTTCAGAGCAGCAATAGACAGATCAACTTTTGGCAATGACAAAAACAAACACACACATTTTTTGGTATTTTGTTCTTTCTATGGACACTGGTTTTTTTTGTGCATCACCAATGTCTTCTGAGATAATTTTTTTAGTTATTTATATTATATGGCTATTAAAAAAAAGATTAATTAGAATGCCTTGATCTGCTATATCTTCATAATGCAAGCATTTTCAAAGTATATTTAACTTCTATTTACTGAAGCTAGGAAAAGGGACAAGCCAAGGAAGTTAAAGCTCTTCTCCTTTTGGGAACCAATTCAAATTCACTGAAGCTGACAATGATTGAAAAGTTACAATACTCAAATAGTGTTAAAGCTGGATCATCTAGTTCCAAACACTCAGCATATTTTTGACCAACTGCTGATGAATTAAAGTCTCCTTGATATGAGACCTGAGTCCTCCTTCCGAGTAGGATCAATTACATGCCAGTAAAGACCTTTCAGTTACATTTGGCAGTTTATTAATCACGTTTGCAGCATCTCTTCTTCATCCTTCCTTATATGAAATGCAGATAGAGAAATACATAAACAATTCTTATTTCTGTACCACCTATTTGTATTTCCATGTTTTTCACTGACTCAAACACTGAAGTCTCCATTAAAAATAATAATAATCTTAGTCCAAACAAAGGCCTGAGCACCCTGATCTAACTTTGACGTTAGTGTTGCTTTGATCAGGAATTTCGTGTTAAGTAAAAATTTTCTCAAGATGAAATACACTGGAAAATTTAAATAAAATATGAATTTGTAAGCTTTGTTTTGACATAAGCTTGAGGTCTTTTGTGATGAGATCAAGTGTCATAGCTACACTTAGCCAGGTATGTCTCAAAAAGTATTTATTCCCTTTTGTCCATCAAAAAACAGGCTTTTACAAATGATCTGAGCTGCCACTTGCTTGTGACATGCCCCAGACATAAGGATGGCTTACATACAAATGCCTATGCTCTAAGAGCATAAACCAGCAGTAATTTTTTTCTGTTTCGCTTTATGTACACACTCACACTTAGAGCTGCTTGCTACACATGTGTATATGTTAGCTTTTTCCATTAAGCTCAGTGACTCATTTTCTGCAGCACCACCTGAACCATACCTATTAAAAACTGTCCCTGCCACGTTACATAATCCAAGCTAAAATTCACACGCAAGATGTAATCTCAACAAGCCACTTGAAATCATCTTTAAAATAAGTAAATGCCTTCACTCTTCCAAGGGAATGAATCAAGATCATAAAAACGTCTCAGACGGATGTCTAATCTGTTCACATGAGAACCTGCCAGTAGAGCACCCGCTCACACGAAGATAAAACCGCATTCGCCATCTGTCATCAGAAGGGAGACTGATTCATTCCATCTCTGAACTTTCTTTTAGACACCTAGTTAAAACATTTCTTTCACATTTTTGTGTGTTTGCACGGAAACTCCAGCAACAAAATGTGTTAAAATAAGTGTGTTTAACCTGTGTAATATTTCTATTAAATATTCAAGGATAGACCTGAAAATAGAAGTCATCCTCATGCATTCTTAATGCTGACCAATTAAATATTGACAGTAGTAGAGAAAACATTCAATTCCCAAGAAGACTATTGAACAAAAAATCTGGATAGCAACTTAATAAATTATTTTGTCACTATTTATATTCCACATGAAACAGGACTTAAACTAATTAAATGAACAATCCCAAAAAGCTAATGTGTCCAAGAAAAATACATTTACAGCACAAAGTAATCAACAATACTATTCCATGTCTTTGTATATAATGTGTTAGTTTTGTTGTTTTGTTTTGTTTTACATTTTACTGCAGAAAATCCTTTCCACTTACTTTTTTTTTCCCATTAATATTCTTTATAGACAAAGAAACCATACTTCAAAAACTACCTCCTGGGAAGCAGAACCCTCTGCCTTATCTCGCTGTAGGAACTGCTAGAGATTACTGTTTTAGAATGAAAGAGAGACAAGCAAGACGCTTTCTAGGCTGGGAAATAAATATTAGCTAATTCTGACTGCCTTGTTAATCACTTGATAAATCATCTTCAGAAGTGACATTAGGACCTGCGACAGTAGTTTATCTTTGTAAAATCTGTCACCCAGAAGGTTATTGATCTACCCTTTATGTGACATATATATGAATCAAGACACTTCAAGCCACACCTCATTTTAAGTAAAATCAGTCCAAGTTAAATAAAACTAGGAACATTACTGAATAGTTTAGGAAAAAAGCACATTAACTCTAGACAAAAATATAAAGGAGAGTTTTAAACAAGTCAGAGTATCAAGAAAACGATACCTAAGTTAGATATGAAACTACAGAACTCCACCTTCCAGGAGGGTTGTGATAAATAGAAAACAAGCTGAAAATGGTGATACCAGTAACATGAACATAAGCACTCTATTAGATTTATTTATTTATTTTGAGGGGGAGAGGTCAGAAGTAGTTCTGTAGTAATAATTTCACAATGTGTAAAGTAATATGTTGGAATAAAAAGGTGCTGGTTTGAAATCCTCTTAGGTAAGGACAGGATACATGTCTCTCAGTTCATGCATGTTAGGTACTGTACATTGTTTGGAGCAGTGTGCAGTTGTTTAATTGTCACTGACTATAAGTGGCAACTTTTGACTGGTTAGGAATTGTTAAACCTCTCTCCTTATCCATGGCTCTTTGAGCCATCACAACGCAGGCATTGTATACTCCAGAATGGACAGCTGTGACCTGGAAGTAATGTGGAAATGTTACACTGATTGCCCCGCATGCAGAGGACTGTTGCAAGCATCTAAGCTCCATCTGTCAGAGACTAGCTCAAAATGCTTCAACCTTGGACCAAAGATGTATCTAGGTAACAACGTGATGACCTTCATCACCAGGAACAGGACAGCTTTGGACCTGATGGACACCTCAGGAAAACATCTGCCTGTAGAGTGTCACGCAATTTCAACTCCATAAGGTATGATATCCCGCATTAAATTCTGAATATTTGTCACTCCTTTTATTTATTTTTGATAAAGAGATAAATATGACAAGATAATGGACTAAACCACTGCCATTAGAATCTAAAAGAAAAATTAGCTAAACAAAATAAGTGGAAAAGGAGAAAACGTGTGAATATTAAAGACATACCTGAATTATCAAGTCACAGTTTGTGAGCATTAACATTGAAAACTATCTAAAATCCTGCTCTAATAAGAATCTAGAAATTAATAACATGCTGGAAAAAAGAGCCAGTATCACTCCCAACACTAGAGTGAATCTGTGGTCATTATTTCAGCAGTAGAAAAAGCACACAGTGTGCACCTCTCCTTCTTCCAGGGAACTTACTGAAATGTCAGCTTCTATTTCAGAAAGGCTGATTCTATCAGCACAGTGCAGTTCCCCATGGCACAAGGCACCTGGGAAATGGGGGTCCATGTAATGCATAAAGACACATTACTTATGCCATAAGAATAAGGACCAGTTCACAGTCTGTGCCACCACGCCAGTTCCTAACACATAGCAGGATGCTATTTCTAACCTTTAAAATCAACAGTGTATCACCTTCCTCAAAGGATGTCTGTAATAACTTACCCATGATACATAAGGTTTCTTGTATTCTGCCTCACATCTGCTTTTATCAGTCATTCCTCCATACTGTGCACTTTGTTAAATCTCCAAAAATCCGTAATTTGCGTTTCAAAGGAAGCACCATACTGCTTAAAAATTATGCTAAAAGATGATCATTATAAATGATCCTACTAACTTGGGCATATGCATTTTTTATCCTCACCACTTTTTTTTATTATTATTATTATTCTACCAGGAAAAAAAAAGCAAACAGGGCAAAGCAAATGAACGTGACATTAATGCCACTGAGAATCTTCTTTAAAAAAGGTAGCAGGATTATTTACAGTGTAAAAAATAAAAGGGTAGAAACCAGCTGAGTTTTCAGACTTTTAATACACAGTAAGGTAAAATGATTACCAGGTTTAAATCCAAATAGGCAGCTGATGGGCTGCATTTAGAAATCAGGTGGGAATTTTGCAAGCTGGTTTCAGAAACTGAGGTGGATTACTATATCTCCATGAACTGAAGTCCCAACAGAAAATGCTACTCAGCTACAAATACAGCTAGAACAGCATTTGAAAGTAGACCCTTTTGAGATTTCTGTCTCACCTAGGAAAAAAGCAGAGGCACAGTCCTAAACTGAGCAGTAACAGCAAAGCTCTGTACAAAAAGACTGGAGCCTCAACTTCAAGCTCTAATGTTTGCTGAATTTTGACAATTCCTTAAACAGGCTCACAACATTAGTAATCAACAATTATATGAATTGTTTTCTAGACTAATATATGCAAACAAAACAGGTTGTTTTGTTTTCAAACTTCTGTGATAAAAATAAAATGTAATTAAACAGAACACCATAACACTTCTTTCTACCATAGAATGGTATATTTATGGTACTCATCATAGCAATCATCTTTTGATTTTTTTAATCATTGTTATTATCTAAAGAAATTACAACTTTGAATTAAAATTGGTTATTACTTAAAAGAATTCCTAAGATTCTAGCTAGGAGATTTTTTTTTTTTTTAAAGAAAGAAACCAAGAAAAGGAGCATTTGCTCCATCTCAGCCCCCTTCCCACTCTCCAGTGAATAAATAAACATTATTTTTATGCTTATGGCAAGCTGCCAAAGCATAAATCGACCTCCTTGAGAGGCTGATAGAGCTGTTATAGTCACTACCACTGTTTGAAAAACTGAATGAAAATCAGAGAGGCTAAAAATGCCCCGATTTACGTTCATTAATATGTAAGAGAGGAGAAAAAGTGACGTGGCACAGTGAACGTGTAGCTGTTCCAAAATAATTTAGCTTCTGCTTAAAAACAATGAAGAAATAAAGCCTGAAAATTCTCTTTGCAAACAGGGATGTTAAAATTTCTTTTCACTCAGATTAATTGGTTGAAATTGACACTGGATCATTTTTTCAGATATGAAGTCCAAAACTGTGCAGGATTTTAAGTGAAGAATAATTAGGTCTCCTAAATTTAGTGTAAACTCTTTGCTTTTACATCTTACGGTATTTCACCAAATCATTCTCTCATTTTCCCACCGATGTAGTTCAAATTCACCCCGTTTTCATTCTTCCTAAAGTCTCCGCATACTATAAAGTACTCTAAATATAAAAGGATCTCTGAAGCTCAGAAAGGGACAGATCAAAGAACCTAGGCTAGAATGCTTCCTTCAGATTTTCAGTTTTCTCCACTGCATACAGCAGCTTGCATGTAGCTAACATAGGCATTTTCCAGTTAAACGTCATAACAGAGTACTCAATACAAAGTGCCTAACATACCAAAACAAAACATTCATTGCTTAAAATGTTAGTCGAAGGAAGTATCAATGTAGAAGACAAGCTCATACCATTGCTGTCACTATTAATAGTAATAGCAAGATTCTAGTTATTGCTACTAGTGTCACGAGCCATCACAACTACCCTGTGCAAAGCACCATGACCAAGAAGGGTCTCTCCAACAGGACATCTGCAGAGACAGAAGGAAGTGCGGAAAAGCTTTCTATTTACAAGTATTTTCTGGAGTGTGAACATTTGACTATAGTTTTCTGTGCAGACTTTTTTACCTTCTGCATGGTTAATCAGTACATTCTCACGGGGAGACAGCCACACATTTTTTGAAGTCTCTTCTGTTTCTTCTATAAAAATACTACTTGCTGGTCAAGCACAATCCTCTTATTTCTGAATGATCTTTAACTCAACTCATTCGTATTTTCTGAAGGTTTTCTAAATATACTATTTATTACGCATTTGGATCAGAGTGCATTCAGCGTTATGAGCACTAAGTAACACAGTGCATAACATTTGTACAATTCCCATTCTATAAGAGGAGCCTCATATAAGATACAGTTTGATTTAGGGGGTATCATCTTAAGAAATGATATGTCTGGTTCAAAGCTTTAGTTTTGAGAATAATTTACCCCACACTACTGAGGATGTACGAGTCAATTCTGAGAGCTAATAATTTAGATAGTTTTGACCATCACTCTAACTACATGTATATTAACAGGAAAGAGTCTTCTTGTTTTTATTGAATACCAACACAGAAATCAGGTAGTGCGGGAAGATGCATAATCGGGCTCCCTACAAATGACAGATATCAGTTATTTCAGTGCACTGTAAAATACCAAATACATTTATCATCTTAAATAAAATATAAAGATTATAAATAGATCAAGGGGACAAGTTGGACCCTATTGAAAAACAGTTGAATCTTTTTCAGCTTCAACTGCAACTGACTACTAAGTTTTGTTAATTTGGAAATGTTTCAATGTATGTTGAACTAGAACTGAAACACGACTTCAACCATAGTCAAACCCAGCCTAGAGATTAATTGAAAAGTTTATAGGTTCAAATATCTGACAATAAAATTTAGCAATGTCACACGTTTTTTTAAGTAAATTAAAAGGTGGGAGATCAGAGTTTTTCATCTGCATTGTTTGGTAATAGACCTTATCAGATACATTTATTCCTAACGCAATTTAAATGGCATCCAGTGGATTTAAGCAGAAATGAGAGTTAGAACCTTTTCTTAAAAAGAATGCCATTCTTCATTGTACTTAATAAAAAAATCAAACAAGATCAGAAGAAACCAGATCTGAGCGTTTCTCTAGCTCTACTTCAATTCTGAAAATCTTCAGTACCTGCCAAAGCACTTGGGATCATTTCACAAATGATTATTTGCCCATCACACCTTCTGACATTTTAAAAATAAAGCTTAAGAGAAAAAATTTCATGTTGCTTATCTTCATTAGTAATGTGTATCAGCAGGGTTTACTTTTCACCGTGCAGGATAAAGGAGCAGACTTGACATTAGGAAATGTTAATTATAAAGTGCCACGAAATACAGAATGGTCTGTGAAAGGAAGCCTGCTTGGCAGCAACCGTGAAAACTGAACCAAGGTATTTGAAGATTAATCTGCTGCTGAATGTGGTCTTACAAGTGCAGCTTTGGAAATGAGGATAAAAGATACTACTGCTGTCCAGTCTCTAATCACTTCAGATAAAAACACAAAAACAACAGCAACAACAACAACAAAATAATAATAAAATAAAACCACCACACTGAGATGTGTTTTTTGACAAAACAAATCGTAATCATTAGGAGTGATGAGAAATAATCATTCAGAATTACAATGAAGAATCAGACGATGTCCTCCTGTCCTGAGCTTTTTAGTTTAAGATACCATGACACAAAAAACAGATATACAAAGACTCAACAACTCAAAACATTTCTTTATATACATTTACACATATCTTGTAAGATTATAACTCAAATCAATTGCAAAGCTCAATTTCAGCATACCTTATTACTAGCTGTATCACAAAGACCAGCAAACTGGGAGGTAAAGCTGCTTTAGAACCGATGCTTATCTGACTTCAACATGTCTTTCCTCATGTTTCAATCAAAGAACAGCTTCTGTCATCCTACTGAGAAAATAGTGATGGCAGGACACATGGCCAGCCCTAAAAACTGCTAACACAGGAGCCTTATTGTGGAAATAACTCACCTGCAGTTAGACATCATGCACAGGAAAGCCTGCAACTGAAGAGAAAGGATGGATTTAGCAGTAACATTCTTTCAAAGTCTTCTGCTCCTTTACCAGAAGAACAGCTGTGAGGCAAAACAAGGCCTTGTTCCACAGGTGAGTCACCTTGACCTCTTCCAGATAACCACAGAGATGGTCTTTCAACAGCCAGGCTATTGTAATCACAAGTTACTAAATACAACATTGTTCCATCAAAAGTCTTTATGAAAAGGTGGTGTGTATCTTAACGTTGACAACAATATTTTAAAAAATAATCATTTTTTCATTAATAATCTAACTTCTACTACCTTCGGTGCAGCACTGGTTTTTTGTTGCTGTTGTGTTTTTTAATTACAATATTTTTTAAAAAATCAGAGTGCAAAAGAGTCTTTCTATTTGGCATATTATTTGGGCAAGCACCTTCCTTTGGCAGAAGATTTGAAATACAGTCCTAGAAGCATAGTTTCAAAAAGAATAATGCTCAAAATTGAATACAGCAGTGAAGAGGAACCAGCCCAACTGTAGGGCAGTCCATCACCTCCATGACAGGAAGGAGCAAATTTCCCAAATTCCTAACTTAAGCAAGGACCTTCTGTACTTCCATATTTAGTGCAAATGAGAGTAAAAGTTTTGTAAACATAAAACATACATTATGTGATTTCATTCAGTTTTCATATCAGTGAAATCTGTCTACTTCTTAAAAACATATTAATGTAACACAAGTCTTCAAAGGTTAGATTTAAGCATTACAAGAAATGTTGTAATGCTCCAGGAGGATGAGTACCATTCTCCTCCAAAAGGAAGACAGAAAATTAAAAGTGAAAATCCTTCTAGGATTTCACATCATCACTACTGCTTCCAGGAAATAGCTGCTAATATGTAAAATCTATAAAGATTTAAACAACAAACCACAAGGACCAACATATTGACCTTCAACCTAAAATAACTTTTACTGTATATTGACCTTACTCATACAGTTGTTCCTTTGCCTTGATAAATAGAATATTAAGCACACTGCATATGGTACCTTTGTTAACATAAGAAATTCCCATGAAGAAATGTGTGTAAGAAATACCTTAGACCTGGATGTGCTCACTTTGCCAGTTTCTAACCACTTTGGTAAGTAAAACTTCCTGCCAGTGTGAACAACTAGATCCTTTGGGAAGGAAAACTGGCATGCTCTACCTCATCGTGCTGGCCCTCACACCACACAGCCAGTTAAAGAGACATTCACTGGCACATACTCCAGCACACATGTTCTGCTCCAACTGTAAATGGAAAGCAAACCGATGCACTGTTGCTGAGTATGTCTTTATAACCTATTCCCTCTTTCACAGCAAAAAAAAAAAAGTTTTTTGAATGCTACTGGTCAAGCTAGGTTCTCAAAATAGTAAACAGTGTTTGCGCCTATAATGAAGACACAAACCATATAGCTAAATATGCAAATTTAACAGAATGGGTAAATACTAAATGGACTTACATTCATGTGTGTTCAGTTCAGGTATAAGTGATGGGAATAACTGACTATGAAAGCTTCAAGTCACTCTCTGTGTAAACAGGGATGAATAAAAAACTTTGGCACAACTACTCAATCCCCTGACCCTGGAAGAAAGTCAAGCCAATTGACCAAAGGAATTTAGATTCAGACTTTCTCAAACATGTCAGAATGATGATATACTGCATTAAAAAAAAATCTTTTTCACTAAACAATGAGCCACATCATTTATTCTTTCAACCTGAAACACTGATAGATTTATGTTTCAATGAATGTCAAATTTTCAAGTGTTCAGAAGCTAAAACTAATAGGAAATCTAGGAAATCCTTAATCTAAGCAGTACAACATGTTTATATTCTCAAACTTGCAATGTCCTTGCAAACATAAAAGTAAACCAACAAAATGTATGCGCAATGTTTTTCTTTGAAGTTTTCGTAAATAGGAATGGCAAATCAGTCTGTGTTATTATAGGAAAGGGAAATTATACCAGAAGCGGTCTCTTCATTTCTATATTTTTTTTAAATATGGAGACTGATCGTCTAATTTCCAACAATACTGTAAGCATCTTGATTTTATATTTTTTAAGCTCAATGGCTGTACAGTAATTTATTGAGTGCTAGATAACCTAGTCGGATTCCTACCTGGAAACTCAATAAACAGCACTGTCCTAACCACAAAACCAAAATAGCCAAGTTCACACTTTTAAGGCTTCGGTGCAACAGGCCTTCTTTTTACTAAATGACAAATGCTTGAGAAAACACTACAAACATGATCTGGAATCTAGTAGGACAGATTTCTGCCTTGACAGAAGCTTAAATCTGATGAATTAAAACCTCTCACATTTCTTTTTTCTTCCAGCATTGGGAATTCTTTGATAGTGTACTGACATTTTGGTCTTATTCTTTACCATGACACATCTCTTACATAACGATAATGCAAACAGTACACAGTTCTAAGAAATCCAGAAGAAAAGTGACATTTACTACATCTTAAATGACAAAGATGCAGCCATCAAAAGGTATGTTATTTCATGGTATCTCTAAGCTTGTGATTAATTCATTTATTGAAACAGCATTTTGTAAAAAGAAAGAAGGTAAATGTAAATGCACACAGACACAGTATTTTAGGGAAGACAACATTTTCATCTCATCCAAAAATGTATCTGTACAAATCTTTGTTGATGCTTGACTTCCATCTGATTCACTTTTTTAATCTTCATGTACATACTGGGCTTTGTCTTCAGAAAACAGTACATAAAAGGATTTGGAAATGTAAGTCTTGGTGCGCTATATCGTACTGCATTCCAGTTTTATGTCAAGATTTTTTATTACATGTTAATTTTGTTTTAAAATGGAATTCTTTCTCCTGAATCTGCAAAGCTTTTGATTATTGACTCTGAAGCACATAGATGTTCACATTGTAAAGTTATTTAAACTATGTGCACAGTCTATAGATTAATAAATGCCAAATTCTGCCATTGTTTCCAAATTTTTGTCCTGTTTTGGATATCATACAAGCTGTACTATAAAATACAATGTTATCTCTGCCAGAAATTGCTAGAGTGAGAACAAGTGTTTAAAACTGACTTTTGCAGTTGCCTTAGAAATTGGCAATAAAGATCTAGAATTCTTACTCTGGCAGACAACAGAAGTCTGTAGTTATTTCTGATTTCATATTAATAAATTTCTAGTTTTTCTACTCTTTTCAAAAATTCTTCTTTGTATTCTACAGCAAAGTAGACAAACATGAATTATAATGTATCTGTTTGGAAGGAAAATAACAAAATGAATTCCCACGAAAATAGGTTGTATTTGGAGCGGAATAAAGGTTCTGCCAATTACTGGTCCTTGAACATCTTTGTAGTCTAGATAGACTATCAGATAAATTGTATTTTCAGGTGACTTTATCCAAAGATAAATGCGCAGAGACTTAAGAAAATGGAAATGAGAAAACAGAAATAAAAGGGAGCTAAAAAAAGGTGGAGAAAATAAAGATCCTTCAAGAGTAACTTGAAGAGAGAAAAGAAATGATGAGTATTTTTATCTCTCTCAGTCCTATGTTGTTCTCTCCATATCCTAATTCTAGCTCTAAAGCTAATTTTAACTGGTAAACAATTTACCTACTGCTTTCACTGGACTTAACCCAAATAACATGTTTAGTCATTTACCTTGTCACTCCATCATCTCAGAAGCTGAACCTCGCCAAAACAAACTATGCCCCATCACAATGATAAAACTAATGAGGTTCTTCAGCTCCTTTCTGATTTCACCTGTATGAGAACTCATTCACATAGTCAATGAGCCTGTCTCTCTCAATCACATACAACATTCACAGGGTTTTAAGAACTCTCTTTTCATCAATCTTCTAGCTCACAAAACCAATCTCTTCCTTGTCACTGACACATCACCAACACAAAACTTTCTTCCTTGCTTATTACTAACAGTGGACATGGCACAGCAGAAGACAGCACATTATTTATCCAAAGTTATTACTTTACACAAATTATAGTAATACCACAGAAAATGCAACATTTATTATTTGACCGAGTCCACATAAATCTTCATGAACCATTAAGTTGTAAGAGGTAACATCACCTGCTAGCGGAATCTACAGCTCACCACCTAACTTATATGTTGGCCCATGTGATTAAAGGAAGACAAAATGAAATTATTTCAAAATGTATGCTTAATACCATATTGTGATATATGTTATATGATATAGTTGTACACATCCCACACAGAAAAGCATCAATAGCAACAAGATACTGGGAAGTGAAACCAGCCTTTTGCATGATCCCACTTCCTGTAAGTGGTTTAAAACTAATTTTTTCCATTTTACTCTTCTATTTCAAAGCACCATCTGGGCAAAATATGCTTTAATATAGCCCAGTGATTTATTTCTTGCTTGCAACAATATTTTGCAATAAAAATGTGCATGCAAAAATTTCATGCAAAACTGCTGCAAAGACATTTGGAACAGGACTTGTAAAGACAATCTGTCTTTTAAGAAAGAGGGCAAGCAGTAACTTGCATTTTGAATGACACATCTACGTTTCAACAGCAGCTTCAAGGAAACGTTTACATTTGAAAAATCCCTACTCTGACCTTTTTTTCCCCAGTTTGCTTGCTGGCAGATAGGAGTACATGACAAATGAACCTAATTTAAGTGGGCTGAATGCCAGATTGCCTGTTAAAAAAGAGCACCTGATTGTACATTAGGTGAGAGGTCAGTGACACTGAACACCAGCAGGTGTAATAACAACTGCAGGCTTTTTGTAAAGGAAACGCAAACAAGAATTTACCCCGAGGACATTACGGATAGCGCCTATCTTCTTAGGCACCAAGTGATTGGCAGGAGGTTCTTAAATCAAGGTATTCGATGGTGCTTTGTTCACCTATATCATGACAAGACTTTGAGCAGCATGTCATGAAAGCTGAAGTCTTTAGCTGATATCATAAAACAACACATAAATAACCAATGAGGGGAAAACAAAACAAATCAAACAAACAAACAAAAAAACCAAACAGCTTTTCTACTGTTAAGAAAGGCTCAAAATTCAGAGAATAAATCGCTCTGCATCTCAGTACCCATTTTCTCCCTGCTACAAAGCCTTTATTCATCTGTCATCATTTTAAAACCCAACTGTTGGAACCACTCTACCCATTAGTTGTGGGAAAAATGTAGAAAAATATAAGCAAATAACATTTTAAAACACTGTCATTTCATCTCATTATATTACATTAATTTGTCAACCACTTTCCCTGCAGGATCGGAGGATTTATATTCCAAATACTGCTTTTTCATATTAGGAAAGTAACTGGTTGATAAACAATATTTTTCTTAAAATGAAGCTTGCTACAAATCACATTCTAATAGAAGTAACAGAGCACACAATTTATAGCCACCACAGTGGCTATACTACTTACGGTAGTAAAGGACAACTACAAGGACAATATCCTCTATAGCTCTGAAAGATATTGAGGTTATATTTTCTGGGTGCCACATGCCCATTTGATTTCCGGAATCTTCACTGTCATCTCTTTGGGTTATGATTTATTTTTTTATTTCATGTTGCTCTAGAATCTGGCAACGTATTTTTATGCGTTTCAAAATTCAAATATGATATTAAAAAGAATGTACAGTTCTTTAGTAGTAATAATTATTTTTATGAAGATCCTAGCAAAAACTGCATGTGTCAAATGTATGTATACATTTAATCTCACATGATTAATACTTTTCCTAATAATCAGTTTATGTACTGATCTCCATTTTGCGAAAATGATTGTTCTGAATGGCAGTATCTCGCTGATCTTGATTGATGAGACAGGGATAGCTTATCTTTCATAGAGAAATGTTTATGATAAAATCATTTTTGAATGTTTTCTTAACATTTCTTAACCACCAGAAGTCTTGAGAGAGGCTACTCATTAGAAACATTTTCAATTGTATTATCATACTAATAGATAAATACTAACAGAGGGATTTTTGTCATTATATTCTGATTTAAACTGGAAAGCAATCAATGATCATGAACATGAGGACAGCATGGCTTCCAGTCTCTGAATTTTTGAAGTTCTTTGAAATGTTGTCCTCAAAGAGGACATGAGAAAGTTTAATGATGCTAGTACACTACCACACACTAATTTCTTTGGGACAGTGGTGGCTTGATATGCTTCCTCTTCAACAAGCATATAATTTGGCATTTAATAAATAAAATACGAGACGAAGCTATGAGAAAACAAAAGATTTCTTAAAGCAGTATTGTACTTCTAGAAACAAAATGATAAGCCCCCTGTCATTACTTTTGAACTAAAAACACTCTCTGCCTTACACAGACTGGTCAATTAGCTGGTTTTGAATGGATTCTATGTAAAAAGCTGTGCACTATCACGCCCTATGCTATAGTTTCACCATACTCAGGATTTATAGCGCAGATGGCTAGTAACAAATTTATCCAAGTACTGAAAGCATACACAACTGAAATATAAGCACTGACTTACTTGTGGAACCAGCTTGTTTTCTGAAAATAAAAATCCAGTTTTCTCAAATGCTCAGCAATTGAGAATTTCGTATTCTCTGACAATTTGGAAGCAAATTGTGTCAGATCATGTAACTTCACAAACCTGAGTGCACAAAGGCAGCAATTAAAATAATTCTAAGCTAAGTTTATTAACTGAAATTTGCTTTGTGGGTGCTGCGCTTACTTTTGTCCAATGTGCTCATTTAGGGGAGAAAGTGCTTACGTGTTGATCACCTGCTGGGCAGTGGTGGGGAATCTATCCTTTGATCAAAGGGAGACATACTGGTTTTACTTTACATCCTGTCTCTCTAGCTCTCAACTGGCCCATAGCTGGAGGGATTCATTTCAGGATTTTTCTTTATTCCCAGTATTCTGTTACTTGCTGCATACCACCACCCAAGGCATCGGGGCTAAAACCAAACACTCTTTGTGGTACATCCATACAACAGACATAAAAATGGAAACAATATTTAAGTTAAACCTGTAAGATCAAGTTTGCTGAAATCCTGCAACACACGCAGCTTTTGAACACTTCAAGATCAAATCGAAGTTTGACAGACAGAGTTAAGGAGAGAATCAGTACATTTAAACCTGTCAATCCTCAAAAGAAAACAGAGTATATTGGTAAAAGTAAAGCTAACTATTCATTTTGTCTCAGTGCTAACAGCAGTTGACTATGGGTAGAGAGCTTGTGCTTTTTTTTTTTTTTTTTTTGGTAGAATGTATTTTTTTTCTGTAACTGAGGCAGGGTTCTCACTCAGCTTATCTTAAAATACGTTCTTTGAAGCTACATTGCTTTCAAAAGGAAAGAAAGGGGATTTTTGTTTTCTGACTCTTATACAGAAGGACTATTTTTAGATAAACCTTTCCCAAGCTTTCCCCAAGCAATAAGACTGTATCTGAGGAAGATTCACATTCAGTTTTAGTACTTTAAATTTTAGGACCTCTCTCTTCAACAGAACCAGAAGAGAAGTTGCTCTGAGACACTGCAATGTTTGTAGCAGTATTCACACATCCTAGTTTAAAAATTTGTGACCTTATGAAAAAATGAAAAGAAATGTAACTGAAAAAAAGAATCAGCCTTATCAGAACAAGCTCTCCTCTCTCTTGCAATCATTTGCAGGTGTGTTTTTTTTTTTTTTTTTGGTAGTCACTTTCAATTCTAAATCTATTACTATCAACAGATTTTTTTGATCATTTATCATTTTTTCTTCAAATGAATGGCAATCCATGTTCTAAATAATTTTCCATCTACTAACTACTCACCAGAAACACGTTATTTTTCTGCCACCAACTTTAGAAATAAAGTCAATTTACAATTGAAGAAAAGGATCTAGAAGACAAATGACAACAATCACATAAGAGATGGAAGTTAAAACTACATTGATAAAGAGATCTAGGGGAAAACAGCAAATTGACTTCAAGGAGTTTTATATCCTTTAAAACAATTGACCAGTAGGTAAATAATTCCCAAAGGAGCGCTGCCAAGTCTATATGAATTTCTCAACAATTTTGCCAGCCTCTGAAAGTAAGTGAAATAGTATGGGTTTTATTAAATCTAACTACAGATGTCAATCATAAAGTATTTAAATCGGCATAGAGTTGGGCAGAAAAGAAAAATTAGAAGGTCAGGAAAAAATTCTTTTAGAGCATGATATTGGAGCCAAGTCCAACAATGGTTCAGGAGTTATTATAAAAACGTTTTATGAAAGAATTTTTTAATATATGTTTTTTACTTTTTTTTTCCCCTCACAATTACTGCAACTAGGAGAGAATACCCAATTACATTAAGAAAAAAAATTTAAAAAAAAATGTGAGGGTGATCTCAGCATAGTTTCCACCTAAAAGGCTTGAGTACAATTAGAACATTGGGATCTGTTATTACTTATACTGGTATAAATTCCTATAGGGGTACAAAACCAATTTGAGTAAGACCTAAAGCCTCTAGCTGCCATAATCAAAATCATCCTAGCTAACGTAATAGACAAATCATTAAAAACTTGCCTAAGTATTTACATTTGACCCAATCCATATTCTTAGAACTAAAATGAACTCTGATAAAAAGCTCACATGTAAGAGCCAGGTCAGCAGACACAAAATGCTACGCAAAGAATGTGAGTGCACTGTGCTTCTTTGATTGCTCTAACAAATAAAGATTTACTCTTCAGATACATAGGGTCATCAGTAGTCATTCACAGACACTTATAGATAGAACTTGAGGTCTGCCGTACAGAGCAAAGCTTTCAGTTGAGTTTGGGATTTATCACCTAATGCGTTTCAAGGTCCTAGAACCACGTGTGACAAAATTTATTGGATTTTTAGTAGAGTCATCCCAGCTTTCTCTTATTGCAAAATTGATCCAAACACCTTTAAGGAAAAAAAGTTTTCCCAAAATTTAACAGATATTTATAATCCCAAATTATAGTTCTAATTTAAAATGCAAAATATACATTACTGATCTCTTTGCTTGCATCTGGTAAAAATACATCTGCAAAACTAACAAGGAGGTTCTGATTAGTTAAGTAAGAGAATTGCATTGGCTTGACTTAAATCATTTTAATAACCTGATTACCTAAGTTTTTGCAAGAACCTTTAAAGATAAAATGATTTCAGTAAGGGTCTTTTTATTTTACCTTATGGACACCGTTTTCTTCCAGATAAAATTTTTAAACTTTTTTCTGTTACTATCACTAGCTGCTCTTCACTAACTATCAACTGGATGTTAACACACAGCTTCCAACAGGAAGAACCGTGTCAGAGTACCATCTAATCCACAACAGGCAATGACAAAGAGGCTTATATCCATCTGACGCTATTTAAGCTAACCTGGCTCAGTTTGCTTGAAGTTGATAGGGGATTGATGAGCATGATTTCTTCTGTTGATGGATCTGGGAGGGTAACAATCTCTAGCAGAAAAAAAAATCTAATAAATACACAGGGCTGGAGTTGTAATAATGTCATCAACTGGCACAGCTGATTGTGGAGCGCTCTACCCAAACTCTGCCCATGGCCTGAAGCTGTACATGGACATTCTCAGCTATATCTGAATGTGCTGATGAAAGAGATGCCAGCTGCTCAAGTGAATAGCTTGCTCATTTTACTCAAAAGGATCAGATTTTAATAATAATAATAAATGTGACATGAACTGTTTAGCTAGCTGGCTCAGTTTGATAGAATTCAAAGACAGGCTGAAGAAGAGCGCATGATCAGGCCAGCCAGACTAACTGAAAGACTCCAGATGAGAAGCAATGAAAATGTCACTCTCTTCTGGAAAACAGACATGTAAACATCTTCACCATTGAACAGTCTATTAAGCAAACAAAAATGAAGCAAATTGAAGCAGTGAGGTTCTGCCATTTGAGATACGCAGGGATATTTCATCACATGTTATTCTTTGCCTAGTGCTCCCTTGAAATGGTCATTTAGTGCAATAGATTTTTGGAAGAAATGAGAACATTGATGCCAAAATGGATGCATAATTACAGCACAACGTTATAACAGAATGAGAATTAAAATGTACTCTTTAACTATTTCTAATCCTTTAAATAAATATTTGCTACTGGAGCTCAAATATACAAATAGCTTAGTGTTGCCTAAGCAACGTTCTCAATATGCTTAAGTAATGAACTAGCTGAAATTACATAAACACTTTCCCTAGATTTCCATATTACACACTGCTATAGAAAAAATTATAAATTATCATGCTTCAGTCACTGATAAGTAGCCCAAATTCAATCCTCTGGACAATCCTATATAGCCCAATGCTCCTTTTTTGCAGAAAAAGAGAATGTCCATGGAGGTAGCACACAGCTCCTGAAACAGCCAAATGTTTCATTGCACCTGCCTGCTCTGTCTGAGCTCTCACCACTGCGCCCAGTGGAAGCTGTAGGGATGTTTCATTTATTGCATGTGTGTGATCTGAAAATCAGCATTAGAAACCATCATCAGGATAACACGAAGCATGAGACAGTGAAGTGCCTCAGAAGTGGCTCTGGGCCCTGTGGCTGGTAGGACTGGATGACTGCGATAACAGCCATCACCTATCAAAGCTTTTCCTTGAGGAAATCAAGAGACATGCAGTGACAAATGGTACTTCATTGATGTTAAGTAGGTCAGCGCACGCAGTATTAAAATAAATAAATAAATAAACACCAGAATATTTTTTAATTGTTAGGTATCATTTTGTATTTTAGCATTAAATTCTAAAATTTTACTTTTAAAAGCTTAGATTACATAACTTTTCATAAGGTCTGTTCAGTCTGCTTCCAGCAGAAACATCTTTCCAGAAGGAATGCTGTGCAGATAGTCCTACATTCACCTACTCTAATATTTACAAATAACTGCTCAAAACTCATTAACTTGAAGACAAATAATAATTTTACATGTTCACATGAATATTTATAGAAGTGCAATCCAGCAAAATGCAATTCATAACTTCCTTGTGAAGCAAAGTTTCACTACTTTTTTCAAGACGTTGGCTCATCTTCAGATTTCAACTATATCTAGATTATTTGATTCTCTCTTTCATCACGAAGTCAGTGATTACCAATTCCAGTTTAAAGAACTATAACTCCTGAAACAAAGGGTAGCTAGTATTTTACATACTACCTTTTCTCACATTTTATAGTGTTAAAAATTGTCCAAGTATGTTATTTATTTTTATTGTGGAAGAGTAAAAAAAGCAAGACTGATGATTGCAGGTCCTGTGATTGTTGTCTTTAGGCTGACTACATGAAAAGCTTTGAAGTTGGGCTCACCAGCTCCATTTTCAGTCTGTTTGCACACCTTCTGCACCTGCACTGAAGAAGTTGAGGCCAAAGTTCAGACAGAATGGCCTCACTCACACAGCTAACATACAAGCGACAGACAAAAAACTTTTGAATTTATAAAATAAAGTTCTCTAGCTAGGCATGAGGGTGATTTGGTGTCTCATAAATACCAAGGATAAGATAAGATAAATGCCTGTCATAGTAAAATAAAAGACATCTAGTTTGTGCAAGTCTCTTTGAAAATGCATATATATGTATGTATATATATATATTTCCACAGATGTTTTCCAACTAAGACCATGAACAAATCCAAGGAAAGAAACTACTCTGACAATCTGAGTGACAATTTAACAGTACTGAAATAAATAACAAGACCTACTGACTTCAGTGGGTCCAGGGCTTCAACTTCTGATCTTAACTCTGTAATGTATTTGGCCAAAGAAGAGTTGTAACAAAATTAAGAAATTGGGTTTGATATTTTGCATTGTTTTTCAAAAGAAAATGCTGATTTTCTCCATTGATTGTCCATTTAATATGAAACACAGAAGTTTCATATTTGTCGATCACTTCACTTATTTCCAGCATATAAGCTATAATAAATAGCCAAATAGGTACAGCTAAATGAATTGGTATTTACTTTTAATGAAAATCCTGCCTTAAACTGTGGACAATTAGCACCTGAAAATAGTAGTAGCATCCTTAAAAAAAAAAAAAAGTAACAAAAAAAACTTTTAAATCTTTTTAATTAAAATAAAAACCTTCAGGATCTTACATTATGAATAAAAATATTTTAACAAGAAAGAGGAACACTAGTCACACATGTGCCCACATTTTGCAATGCTAGCATTCCTTGGAGGTTCCTCCTTTTGTTCAGTAAAAACCAAGCTACAGTAACACAAGAATCATGTCTAAAAATCACAAACACAAAATGCCCTTGGGCTCCAGTCAATGTAGCAACATCCTAATTATGCTAATTAAGCATAGAGCTAGTATTTTCTATGAGAGAATTAAAATGATCACTGCAAACAGTCATGCTCCTTATTTTTCCATTGCTTTGCATGCTACTGAGACTCATTTCAAAGTCAATGTGTTTTTTCCAAAACAAGCTACACAGAATATCCAAACATTAAATAACACAGATTTACAAAAATCCTGACTTAAAATAATGGAAGTATTAAGCAGAACAATGGCTGATTGTTAATGTCTTTAAACACGTCCATATATAGCAGTGTGACCAAATGCTGTTATGCTTTATATTGCTATTAGCAAGGACATTGTCAGAGAAAGCTGTTCGCCACATCTCCACAAAGACAAAGCCAGGCACCACATTTGTTTTAAAACAGCCTTCTCCTCATTTTCCATGTAAACACATACAGAACACATTCAATAATTAGCAGTGAACAGTAAACATTTGCCTGAGCAATAACTGAGCAGCTTTACTCTTCCACCCATTCTGTACCGTTTCTACTCGGAAGGCTTTTTACTTTTTACTGAATGACACTGATGTCTTCCTAAGAGCGACTCCACCAGGGCTACTAAGGCAAAGGTTTAAAAGTACAGTCTTTACATTCAGCCCCTGGGTCCAAATTCAGCAATCCAGCTTCATGATTCTAGTTTCAAAAACATTACCCTCCGTATGCTACAAGGCACAAGCTTCAGACCTTCTGTTTCAGGTGTGAAGTTAACTCAGTTCTAAGGATGTAACAATCAACAAACTTATCCAAACACTCCTAAACATCTATTAAAACACTGACCTTAGTTCACATCTGACAAGAATAAAGCTTCTGTTACTGTACAAACATGATACTGTAATAACAAGTTTTGTGTTGATTTTTGTTACAGACACATGAGGGCAAATAGTGGCAAAGCCCTAATTGTTTTTCTCAGGTCTGCTGTACTTCAGTGGTGGGAAGAGGAACAGAAAAAACAAGCACTTTCCTTCTACCTGCACACCTCAGCTGTGCCATGAATCTTACTTTCTGAAAGTCACATGGATTCAGTTACCCATGACAGACTTCTGTATCGGCTTAATACTTAAAAGTTATCATCACCTTCTGATTTTCTTTGCTTTCTTCTGTAGGGATAAGCAGAGGGGAAGGGATCCTGTTTCTAACAAGTCCTAACCAGTGCAGCCACATGTCCTACAAGATTTCTGGCCGCTGTGATCTCCCTAACCATGGTCTGTTCCTTGGCGAGCAATGGGCTCTCTTACCACACATTCTCATCCTGCCACCCCACAGCTCCATCATTTCATGTCATTCTTCCCTCATATTTGAGCATCGAAGTAGTAAAGTTTAAAAAAAACTTCTGTGGTTTTAAACTTTTGTTTGTTTGTAAAATAGAATTAGAGGACCAGCCTGCATTATCCTTACTGAGGTGGAGTACTACTTTTGATTCCATGAGTACCATCTGCATGGTACCTAAAAGAACACTTATAGCACTATAAAATCAGGACAAAGCTAGACTTGAAATAAAAAAGTTCCAAAGTGAAACATTTTGGTATTTCAGGCACTTTCTGATTCAAGTTCTTAGATCAGAAGATGCTCTTTGGTTGCACTGAGATGCACAAATTTCAGATTCCAAACCAGACATAGCCAAAACTCAAAGCAAATACAGAAGATATCATCATTTAATTTTTTCCAAAGTTAAAAAAAATAATTCTCAAGCTAAAATTCTGTTCCAAATCAGGTATTGATCAGTACATGAACATCAGAGTGACAGACAAAGCGTAAAATTTGAAAAGCCATCTCTTACAGCGCTCATCTCTCCTACAAGCTGCAGGTCCCAAGCAGTGGAACGAAGGAGGTGTGTGTCTCAGAGCTGATCGCCTCTGATGTCTAAAAGGGTGCAAGATCTGCCCAGAGCTTTTCCCATGACCGGGATGCACGCAACAGCCCCCTCACATGGATTCTGTGGCCTCTATATGTTTAAACTGCAGCTTTTCTCATGTTTGAACACCATGATGTCTCATCTGGTTAGAAACTTTTCCTGAAAGTTTCTAGGCTCTTAATTACACTTTAGACCTTTAACCATTTAAGAAACTTAGTTGAAATGAAATAAAATTCCAGATGGTAAAAGTATCAGTGGATAGCAGTCTACTCAGGCTTAAGGGTATGGCAAATACCGGCCAGAATTCCTTCTCCACACTTACTAGGCTGCCCTGAATTCACAATGGTTTATGGTAATATTGCACACAAAGCCAGGCTTTGGCAGCAGCGGACGCACACAGCACTTCTAATCAAGTGGCTTATCACTTAGAAACAGGCTTATCTAAGCTTATCCTTGGCCAATTACATGGAGTTAATGGAATTAATGTTTCATGCACCGATATATTTCCTGCTCTCTGAAACAAAATGAAGAACAATTACAGTCTCAAGAAGAATTAGATTGACACTTCAGAGCACCACATAAACTAGCTATCAGCCTACAGCCTGTCTAGTAAATGGAAAATGCCAGATTGTAGCTAAGTTATTTTCTGGCAATTTTCAACACAAAAGGTGAATGAAAGATAAAAAGTAACAGTTACTTCTACCACACCTTACCTGAAAATATTCCCAGAAAATTTTGATGCTGCTATTTCTGTAGCAAAACATGGAAATAAAGTAATCTGAATGGAAAACTAACATTTTACAACTTAACTTTTTACATTTTTAAAATAATATATCTATTCCATTTGTAATTAAAGAGGCCAATTTTCATTAAAAAATAAATTAATCTATGATAACCACAATCAAAATCTGAAAATATCAACAGCAGAATCTCATGCCTGCTTTAAAAATACGGTTTGAGTGTATAAGGTAATAAATAGTGTTCAAAAATATGAATGGCAAATATTTACAGTGCTCTGACTGGGAAACTGAAAAAGCCAAATGCAAACAATCTACTGAATTAAAAACAACAACAAAACACCTGACGTGAATTTACAGGGCAAGAAGAGTCCATCTCTAAACTGAGCCAACATGATGTTATTTCCCTTACTGATCTAAGATGCTCAGAGAAGAAAATGCAGTGTGTTGGCCAAAGGAAGATTGTCTGCAGCAGGAGTAAGAGTGGCCTTCAAGAGCTAGGGCATAGGAAAATGCTCTTGAAAGGAGGACTTGCTGAGCCTTAAAAGTACAGGGTTCATTTCCTGAAAATCCCTTAAAAATTCCTGACTGTTCAATCACAAATCATTCTCTGTGCCTCATTTCTCCATCTTAAATTAAAATATATATATAAACCTATATTCATTTTCAAACACCATTAAAAAAAAAATCTATATTTTTTTAAATGGTGTTTGAAAATGCATATAGATATATATATATTTTTAAAATGGTGTTTGAAAATGAATTTGTTAAATCTTAAAGTGTTAACAGGGATTACTGTGAGAGTAGATAGAAAACAATATCACACTTTTTGACAATCAGAGCAAAATTTGGCAAAGGAAGTCCCTAACAAATGAGGAACAAATGAAGATTTTTCTTTTACCCTTGCTTGAGAGAATAAAAGTCACATCCATTGATACTTCTCTCAACTGTGAAGAAAAAAAAAAAAGAAAACCTGACCAAATAGAATAGCTCAGTTGGAAAGGACCATCAAAGATCATCCGGTCCATCTGCCTGACCAAGCCAGGCCTAACCAAAAGGTAAAGCATGTTAAAACATTACTTCTCGTATATAAAAAGTAGAAAGGGAAGACACAGTCAAGCTGCAAAGCACCTGTTACATGCAAATCTCACCCCATTGCTAATACACCATTCTAAGATAAGCCTTGGGAGTATATTTTCACAATATGAAATGTGTAGAATTAATTATTTGGCTCCAGTGATGGGAGGGCACTGGCTTTGTTCCAGAGGTGTTTTGGCCAGAGTGCAGATCTGAGTACTCATGTAGCAAAATAAGGCAGTGTCTGATACAGCCATCAGTACAGTGCATTTGAACACAGACAAAAGGATTTATATGAGGTGAGGATGCCATCTAGAATCACTACCGAAATACATTATGTTCTTGTCTCTACTCTCTCTAATTATCTCTCTTAAAAAATGAATCGCCTCACAAAAGTTTATATGTGTTTCTGATCTAATGTTCCTTTTTTTTTTTTTTCCTATGGACAACAAAATACTTATGGATGATGAAAATTTTGTTATCAGATACACTGATACAAGTACAGAGTGAGTCAATTCATTATAATGGTGATTTTTGAGATTTTTAACAAAGTAATTGCTCATTATTACTGCAAGAATTCCAGGATTGCATTGTCTTTTAAAATTTTTACAATGCAATGCCATGATTGTAACTAACTGAAGTGTTAGTTCACATCTTGAATCCCATATGCTGCAGTTTCTAATATGAAAAATACTCTAATATTTCACTCAGTAGAAATAGAATTTCTTAGAGAGAGACTAACTTCATTTCAAAAGCATAATGTTTATGTTACTCTACTGTAACAAAAATTAAATTAAGATTTTCTTTGTCTCCCAATAGTTTTCAAGATCATTGTACACTTTTTACATAGGCTTTTTAAACTAGAACAAATGTGGTTTTGAGACTCCAAAAAATAATTATTTTTTTTGTTGTTCATAAACAAATATTTTGACACACTGTGTCTCACCCTGTGGCAGCCACTCCCACACTAGGGATGCTGCTCTGGCCCAGGGATAGGTCTGCCCACCAGCACAGGACAGAGGAGAAGCTCTGTCTCCCACCAGCTGCTGGCTGCACAGCCTCAGCAAGTCTTCTCCACTTGAAAAGAAATAGTAGACAATGTACTGTCAGGGGCCAGGTATATAGCGATACCAAATAAATTCTGCTGGTATTGGAATAAAAAAGTCAGAGAAAAATGTCTGTTTTTAAATTGAAGATATGTATGGGTCAGGAAAATAAACAAAGATTTACTCTCCACACCCAAACATATGAATGATGCTAGCAAACAGCTGAAAATTACATTACTTTTAAAAAGCACCATAAACTGTCATTAAAATATCACACAGCTGTGTTAACAGAATTTGCTAATTGCTTAAAACACAACACTAAGAAAACCCATAAACCATTTTCACATTTTTATGTGAAAAAGAACAATTCCAGACTCGTTTCATGGCTGCTTAATTTCAAGAAAGAAGAAAGTAACTAAAAGAAGTTAGAATATGAATCATATTCTTTTGTTACCACATGCAACCATGTGTGTTGTGTTAGCGTCTGATGGAGCCATGGGTGTCCCTGCTCACTGCACGGGTTGGACCGGATGGCCTTTAGGGGACCCTTCCAACTCAAACAATTCCATGACTCTATGATTCTGTGTGTGTCCAAGCTCAGAGGCTACCTGTGCATACAACCTGTATGAGACTGACGTTTAAAACAAAATCAGAAAGCATAAACAAACAAAAAAAAAAAGGTTTATAATAATACTCTGATAAACCAAGCTTGCTTTCTTATTCATGTTGAAGCTGTTAAAGGCATCATAGTACATCTGTTCATTTTAAAGTTGCCAAATCTTAAATTTCTCTGCGATACAAATTTTCAGCAGCTTAATTTTTTAAAACAAAATACAAATGATTATGGATATCACTAACTTTGCATCATCTTGCAACTGCTCTAAACAGCAAGTATAAAGAAGTTTTCTTTAAAGCAAAAATGTTGCCAGTAAGAACAAAAATGATTTTGGAAATTTTATTCCTGTCATGTAGATTGAGTGGCTTGTAGCATAGCTTATAACATCACTGGAAGCAAAACAAATCATACAGTCTTCAGCTTGGGGTGACAGAGGCCAAAGCAATATAAAGAGTAAAGTATGACAGTTTTAATAACACATTAGTCACTTGCACGTTAATCTTCACTAATGTGAGTAGATTTTGCTCCTCTGAACAGTCCCACTGTACCAAGCAGAATTGTTCCAGTATAAGGAAGTGCCAAGAGACCATTTTATAGGAGGGAAGCACCACGCCTGGTACTCTAGTGCTGTCCTTGGCATTGTTAAGGGCCCACAGTAATTGTGAGCTGCAGCAGAGTACTGACAGCCTCAGAGGTGAGCACCAAGAGAGTGGACGTGCACTGATCAATAACTGAGACAAAGTCACCATGAAGCATTTACTCACACTTGAAAGGGACAAACAGAATAAGCTGCACCTTCTTACTTTTAAATATTGCTGTCAAGTTAATGTATGCATGTTCATAATTCATAATAAGTTCATACTTTCCTTACTAAGCATTTGCTGCTTATGTTAAAATTTCAATTAAACATTTTATCTTAATATTTTTTTCATACATACTACAAGCTATATTCCATTAAAATCGTACCCTTAATCTGTGGCAAATTTTCTTAAGTAGCAAACTTTCATATTAATTCTGAAAAGACATTGCAGTTTTCTTACAGGGATTTTCAAGATGATACAGCAGATTAATACCAGTTTAAAGAAATTCTCATTTATCAAACACAAGGAATTATTTAGGCAGCTGCAGAGACAAATATACTTCCCTTAAAGTTTCAGACCTACCTACATCTTTAACCAAAACAGGGTATGAGAAGGTTAAACAATTAGACCATTACACATCGCAATTTCTCATCGCTCATTGCAAAGGAGAAAGCACTTTTACACAGTTCACAAACACACTTGTTGAGTAACATACAGCTCCATGCAGTTTAAAATAAAACAATACAAAGTAGACTGCAACTTGAAAGAGATAGAAAAGAGTTTCTCACCCCTCAAAATAAAACTGGAACTTTGGTTTATAGGAACGGCTATGCCCATATACCCTCCTCATCATCCTGTGTGCCAGACATTAGGAGATGCACAGAGATGTTAGCATTGGAATGAAAGAAGAAAAGGTTAGTTACTTTGGTGCACGTAAAAGACACTGTTCTTGCCTGTTAAAAACATATTTTTTTAATGTAAGCCAGTGAAAGCAAATGAATAAGTCTGTGTTAAACAAGAATTCGCATCTATAGCAACCAAAAACAATGACCTAAACATTTTTCCCACCCAGTTAAGACAGTGTGTAGGACGTAGATTATGAGATTAAATATTAAAAGATTATCTATTTTTTAACTGCACGCAATTCAAACCAACAATGAGAGCAGAAACAGATTAAACCTTATAAGTAAATAAAGAAGTAATTACTATAATCAAATCGTCTTACATTTTGTTTGGTTGAAAGATACAGAAACTGCTATAGAATTAGAAAAATCTGTTGTTAGTGAAGTACACTTTTCTAATATGCTGTTAATTAAATATATCTTTTAAGCAAATCTTAAACACTGCACATTGTTTACAGACAGCTTCTATCCTTTATTCCATTTTTTCATCATTAACATCACTCATTCATTCACATTTTTTTATGTTAGTTAACATAAATGGCAAATACAAAAACTCATAGCAACTTTATGAATTTGTTTTTAAAAAGGGGACTATTTTACTGTAGATATACTCAAGGGAGAAGGGCATTATTTTACATTCATTATAAACTTGAAGTTAAAAAGAAAATGAAAAACATGAACTAAATCAAGAGAGTGAAACATCCTCCCCTGGATGTGTTTACTGAAGATTACATATTTTACAATGATGCACACACAGACGTCAGTGTGTATATCTTGATGTAGTTATAGTGTGCCAAATGCTGATGTGATACCAAGCTCCTAGAACAGAGAGGTGCACAGTGTGTCGTGTTTTTAACTCAGCATTTCAAAATCAAAGAAAATCTTATCATTTTAGATATCCTTAAAATTAACTCCTTAATATTTTGTAAAATAATAATAATAATAATAATAATAATAAAAGATATTCTGTAGTTTCAAAACTTTGAAAGTTAGCCGGTGTAACATATTGCTGGCACTTAATTAAATCGAAAAACTAAATAAAATGAATGGTAATTAATTATGATTGAAGCAGACAGGAATTTTAGCTTGAAAATATACACTGCCAGTATCACTACTGTTCCTAGTCCATTCTTGGAATAAAAAAAAAGAGCTCCCAGATGTCAACTGTTATTAAAAACCAGATGTTAAGATAGATGTCTTGCATATTGCTGAATTAAGTAAAGAGATCTGACAGTCCACTATAAACTTAGCTATCATTTAACACAGAAGAAATGTGGGTAAATTTTTTACAGTTAACTTGGAACAAATCTTGGTTCTATGGTCTGCAGAACTACAACACAAAGCAAAGATGCAGTAAGCCCTGAATATTCCTAATTCTTTTTGAGAAAAAGGGACAGATTCTGTAAAACGTCCAATTAGCTGGATTCGCCTCAGTGAAAATACAAGTCCTTCCCCCTGAATTCTGCAGGAGTTACTGCTCTTCAGGCCTAGTAATGTTAATTGAATTGACTTTGAAGTTCACAAGGGCTTTCCCAGAGTAAAGGTTGAAGAAAGACTGAAGGGTTTCTTTTCCACTGAGTGGTTTGATCCTATTTCACTAACAGAACACATTAGGTTAATCTGTGGTGATACTTTTAAAAACAGCAGAAATCAACAAAATGGGCAACTCATTATGTTTCCAAATGACTCCTAACTATGTTCAGCTGTTTGGCTCCTTAGTGCATTACAATTCTTCCAATAAGCAGATATTCATTTTTACTTCAATTATCCACGTGAACTTTCTTTTTGGTACTTCTAAATAAGATGAAAAATCAAGTATTGTCAAATACTTTTAAAGAGCATTACATGAAATCACAGACTATATTGTTTGACGCTGATCCTGATATACAATAAGCAATAAATTAAAAGCTGGAGCCTCGTTAATGTCAGTCAACATTGTTGTATTGAGTACTGGTCCTGTCAAAATAACTTGCTATCTCATTTAATTACATAGAGTCTTTTTGATAAGGTACAAGCTTTGAAATAATATGTTGAGATTTCTGTAAAGCATTTGATTATGTCTCCCAAGGCATCAGGTCAGCAAAATTAGCTCTATATAGAAGAAGGCCACTGAAGACCTGCAGATACCTATTCTCATCCCAAACATATTCTTTAGTTCCATAGTGTGGTAAAAATGGCTGAGAAAGACTGCTTCAAAACGTCAAGTTATTTGGGATTAGCTGAATAAATGTTATCAGCTGCATTCACACGACTGAAATCCTCTGCACAGTGTTATCGTTGAAAAACTATAGAGCAAACTCAGAAGACAGAAAACTGTATCTGAAATCAGTGATATTTAAAAGGGCTTATGGTAAAAATAAACCTTTACTACAATCTTGAGCATGGACAAATACAGACAGATAAATAAAAAATGTTCTACATCTCTGTGCAGCAGCATGAGACCATTATTAGAATTACACATCTGGTGTTTGTGTCATAACTCTTGTGAATATTTGAAAGACTAACCAGATCAGGAAGCAGCTACAGAATTACTCAAAACTAAGCTCGGCAGTGAGAGCCAAGAGACTCAACCTATATGCTTGCTCAGAAAATATTAAAAGATCACTATTAAGTAACACATACAGAAAAGAAAGTTCTTTAGCAGAGAAAAAAAGCTAGATAGATATCTACAGGACGCAGACTGGAAATAGCACATCAATTCTGTATGACTGGAAGTTTTTATGTCAAGACAGACATGTTATAAAAGGTGTGCCTTCCCCAAAAATTACAGATTTAATGAAGAAATTATTGAGTGGTCAGGTCCAAATTATGATCATGATCCACTTCATCTTTAACATGTAAAGTTAACAAAAATCCTTTCCCATCTTTTTTTTACAAATCCGTTTTAATGAGAAATTCTGTGCCCTGATCTTATTCTGTACACGGAGATTACAATTTTACCAATTTTACTGATTCATAAGTTCATGAAAAAGAATTATTAAATACTCTGAGCTGTTTTGATGGACAACTGAAAAAAAAAAACAGAAACCAAAAACCCAGAACAAAACACTCACTGGATTTTAAATTCTGAGCATTAACAGCAGCCCAAAATCAGCTTCAACATACTGTCTTGTCTTAATTTTTTTTACTTATAAAATGCTCTGACTTAATGCCTCCCATTGAAAACCTGTTCATATCTCATTTTCAATTCCACATACTAACTACTTACAGAAAAACAATAGCATTTAAGACTTCTGCTAACCTAAGTAGAGGTCATCAACTTAGTAGTTCAATTAAGAAAGCCTATTACATGCTTTATTATTGTTTAGATAATTATGTCATATATTCGTGCCAGGTATAGCTTTAACCTAAAAATACTGGATGCTTGATTACAGAGTTCAGTAAAAAAATAAAATTCCTATAGCTGTGAGAGAATGTCAGCCTTCATTTTCATTTACAAAAAGAGAGATAATTTCATAGTATGTGCTGTCAATTTTTAATAGAAAACAGAATGTACAAATAAAAGATCTGCATGGAGTATTTAACAAACTCATTGATTTCCTGTTAGGCAGTCAGGTTGTTTTCAAGCCTGCAAGGACTATCTCCTTGCAGTGGACTGGATGAAAGTCATAAGACTCTCAACTACTGTCCTTATTCTGCCTACGATATTTTGGGGATATTTAATGGTGTTAATTATTTTAGTGCTACACACTGTAGAGATTTTTCTGTACAGATCTTCACAACTACCCAAAAGTTCTGGATAAAAGGCACATAAGCAGTATTGTTTTTATAAGCAAACTGTTCTATCAAGAAGCTGAGGTTTGGTCTCTACTGATGTTCTGAGACAAATTATGTTCATTACCTATTTGTTCATTCCTTACACACTGTGAAGCAAAATAAAAGCTGCATTTATGCCTTATCATTTATTAATATTGGATCAGAGGCTTACAGGAGAATGCTTAGTCTTTCATATCAGTGTGTATCCTACAGAATCATTAATCTATGGCTCTTTCAAACAATAAACTATAATCAAGCATTTTTTGATTAATGTTTGTGTACATTAACTGCTTTTTAAACTTGGATCTTTCATTGGTTTATAAGGTCAAGAATAGCAGCCCAAAGACAGAAACTGCAAAGCAACATCTGATTTAGAAACATGCAAGAAGGTGAAATCTTTGAACTGATAAACTAGTATACATCATTATACATGATTAACTATTATAAAATTATGATGAATTCAAAATAATTAAGATATCAATTGCCTTGTATTTTTAGAACTGACACCCAAGTCTCATATATTTATATGGAGTACAGTGGTATTATCTCAAATACTATGAAAGCCTTTGCAAACTGACTATTCATAGATTATTAATTCACTGATTATATATCATCATTATGCTAGTCTTTTCTTCTCTCATTGCTACTTATTGTAGTTTCTCAGCATCTTAAAAGGAAATATCTGCTGTCACTAAATAGGGCTTACTGTTCTTCTCCAATTACCACAAAACCTAATGTCAAAAATTCAACTGCCTTCAATATAGCAAGATAAAGAACAGTGCTTAGAAAACACTACACAAAGATGTCAAAAGCTTGTTTAAAGTTTTCTTCTGTTTTAATATTCTGCTTTAATATTGAAGGATATCTTAATATAAGTTTTGAAAGCATATTTCTCAGCCTTCAGTTCTTTAAGGTTCATTAGATTGAGCAGAAAATTTGAGACAGTGGCCTTCAGATAAAACAACCTACATTGTGCATCAGGTTAGAAACAAAAGATAACTTTAATTATCATCTACATGTTCAAGTATGTCTAACAAATTTAAATATATCAGATGCCAGAAATTATATGCCTATTCATACCCACTCTGCACATAGCATACTCTTTATTACTCATGAATGCAAAATAATTGCAATCTCTGTGTTGCAGTAGCAACAGATTCACAGAGCAATATAACTGCTACTGAAAAATGGTATCTGTATAACATCCACATTTTGTGGGGTAATCTGGTTTAATTTGGCTCCATCTCCAAAAACGAATTCCCATTAGCACTGAATTGTGCTGGGTGACATCCTGGAATGCATCTTCCTGCTATACTTCATCAAAAAGGAATTCAGTGTGTCCACTCCAACACAATTTCTGGATACAAACCACCGTGCAGTAAGTGGAGATCAGGAGATTTCCTTCAAATATGCAGTCTTGATCATAACTAAAACTCTAACTTAGATGCATTCAATGAAGACTGGAAAACTGTATTACTGTGAGGTCCACTGTTGTTTAAAATTTGGTTACCTGAATAAGATAGTGGACTTGCTTCAAAAAACAGACAGAAAATACTTCTGTGAAACTCAGTACTGCACACATCCCCTCACATTTATGGCATGCAAATATCTTTATGAAACCAATTCTGTAAATAAATTTTTAAAAAATCATAAATCCCAATCTCCTTTTAGACAAAAGCTTTTGCAACACAGACAACATTAAAAATTTGATGAGCTAAGCTTTGCTGGCTCTCTTCCCACACACAGAAGACCCTTCCTGACAAGGCTCATCACATTACCCTTTCATGTGCCGGCATGCTACGAATTAATGTCTTAACTTGGGTTAAATAAATCCAGTGATAACCCACTCATCTCTTGAACTAACTTTCTGATGACTGATTTACCCTTTTCTGTTTATTATCTGTGACTATTAATGGGTCATTAAACATGTAACTACTGGCTCTGGACTGTGAAACTGTCTTACAGCAAACAATTACATTCACAAATATTAATTTCCATTTGTAACATGGGTAAGTAATGACATTTCATTCAATTCAAGAACTTACTCTAAAATCAGAATCTTTCAGAGCTTAGAGAGACTTTCATGTGATACTCAATTTGTAGGGAACATACAGGAGCAAACAAAGCTAAAGACTCCTCTCACAGACTCCCCACACATGGAACAATTGACTACAGAAGAGTTTTGGGCATGAATGATTTGATGCACTGAGCCTGAAACTGGACAGAAGAAAGGCTAACAGTGGATTCATGTAAGAGAATGTGTAAAGTTTCAGAAGCTCTTTATTTCATGTTTCATTTCTATATTCAAATAGTTGAATGAATCTTTAAAATTGCTTCATGGATCTATGTTACAGGTCTATTTTCAAATCGTAAAAGAAGGGATCTCAACAAACTGTACATCATCCATTTATGAAATTTGCCGTAAAACTCATCTCACCATTTATTATATTTGTATATAATTAGTTTATAATCAAACATAAATACTGGCAATGAGGGTAGGCAAAAGGTTGTTTCTTTACAACACCCAGACTAGCATTAACATGAATAAGATGTTTTACCAGATACTCATGCATTTTAAAGCTTTATCACTAGATGAAGCAGAAACCCAATGCTTCTTACAAGAAGTGGCCCGTGAAATCAGATTTGCAATGCAAAAATTTATGGTCCCCTTTGTAGTGAAAGCCTGTGACATGTTATCTCACTTAAGTAACCAGTGCCAGATATGCAACTTCTGTTATCAAGTTACTGTCTCCCAGAAATGCATTTTTGGCTCTCTCAGCTGGTCTAAAGACCTATTTTAGACTATGATGGTGGCAGCTAATTTTTCTAGTAAGAAATATAAGATAAATGTAAACCTCTATATAAGTGTTGTATATTCTAACACACACATTCAGGGGAAGTGAGGGGGAGAGGTTTCTATAGCTAAACATGATCTCAAAAAATTCTTCCATATGTGGAAAAGACTGCAAAGTTAACATATAAATATAGATATATATAAATATACACACTGAGCAGTATGTATACATTTATATCACATTCATTAAACCTCAAAACATAAAATAAATTCATTTCTGTAAGCAAAGGAGAGGTATAACTTTTCAATATACAAAATCCATCTCCTTGAGGTATCATAGACAGCAAAACCTATGTTCTACTTGTTACTTTTAATGCAGCTTCAGTTTATCTGGTCTTGTAGTCAAATTACAAATTAAATATAATTAAGAGGTATATGAAAAGTCATCTGGCTACAGTATAACTAAAATTAAGAGGTAGGAATAACAAAAGCATTAATAAATATTATATATCGATTTTGATTTTTAATTAAATAAAATGAGAAAATTTAAGCACGTTTGTAACTGCAAGATGGTAGTATACCAAAATCTAGAACTAGAGAAACCCTGCAAGAGAAATTCCAGCTCAGAGCAGACTCTCACATTTCAAGCCTCTTTGTTTTGTTCCATCACAGGTATTATGTGATCTACAAAGAAATGTAGGTTTGCAAGTATTCTCCTTATCCTCAAAATCTGGGCTGCAAGTTTCTGTGGAAGACCACTTTGGTTTTCCTTTTAGGTTAGACTAGATAGAAATAGCTAGATAGATGACAGAGGCAGGAAAAATTGTCTGCATCTACTGAAACGGGCATACGATAAGACTTACTGGTTTCTGGAAAATGCTAGGCAGAAATTACATCCTCATTAGAAGAGAAGCATTTGCTATTTAGTAGCATGTTTATAATAAGCAATATAGCTGTTATAACTGCATACAATTTAATAGGAAAATTTAGTATTTAATGGTGACCATGACATAAATAGGATTTTATTGCATTTAGTTCAACAAGTCTGAACAATCTGTGACATGATCACAAGTTCTTTGTTCCAGAGGGACAATATGCATAGCAAAGATGAAAAATTAGAGGAAATACTTAAAAATATGAAAGTATTTATGTGACTAAGTTGCATTGCACTCCTTAGATCTCAAAGCAGTAATTAATTCAGCACAATGCTAGTTATTTACAGTGGATATGCCTAGGATTGTTTATACTGAATGTACCAACAAGCAAACCTTGCCCTGCCCAAATTCCTAAATTAAATAAATCCATGTGACTCTAATGAGCTTAGTGCAGGCTCAGCACTGTGCTAATGCAATTGCGTGCTTCCTTGCAGCCTGAGGTACCAGCAGAACAAGTTCACATACATTTAGTGAACAGACAAGAACAAGCTCACACCTGCCCAAATACAACATGTAAACATACAGGATAAAGAAACATACAGAATATTAAACAAAATCTGGGGTCAGAGATGGAGCCAATAATTCCAACTTAGTGAATTAAACACCTGTATCATGTGACGTTTTATGCAATAAAATGTCACTGATGCTTTGATGTTTTTCCCTTATATTTTTCTACTTTCCTCAACAACTGAAAGACAAATTTTTAATGTAGCAGAAAACTCCCCAGACATGGTATTTCAGGTTTCCAGACACTAAAGTTCTCCTGAGATTGGGTGTCCTATTCACAGTCTAAGGAAATCTGAAGATTTCACAGTTTTCAAATAGCCATGGTTATCTGAGTGAGCTGAAATAATCTGTTTTGTTTTATGTTTATCCTCCTTCAAAAATTGTGTTGTTCATTTTTTAAAGACAAATCCCAGTTTCAACATTCCTGAGGCCTATTCAGGAGTTTCAGGTTGGCAGCTTTCCAGTATTGCCACAGAATACAAGGCATTATGCTAATGGCCTGGGCTGCCAAAATACACAAAGTAGCATGTACTCCTTTTCCCTTAAAATTATACTTGGATCCAGGTGGTGATTCGCAGATCAGGATCCAGACACCAAAATAACAATTGTTTGACTGTATCATGGCTTTGATTTCAAAGTGATACAGCTCTAACAAAATCCCATCTGAACTGTTTGGTGTTTTCCACATGTCTTCTTTCAGCAGCTCCAAGAATATTTAGTAGTTCCAGATGATATCTTGTTGCTAAGATCAATCACCACTTCACAAATAAATAACTTTTAAAGAGCCTATAGTCTTCTTCAAGAAGTAATTTTTGGTGGCATACTACTATTTTACACCATTACACTGTTAAGTTTCATGCATTACTGCATTAAATTTCTTTTCTCAAATTAATGAAACTACCATCATACCTAAAAACCTAACCTGGATTCAATACTAAGATGGCAGATAGACAGTTCTATAGAAGTAAATTGACTTTCTTACTGGAGAATGGCATTAATGGAAGCTTCATGGATACACTCTGACTCATCACTGTCCTAGAGAGAAGGACTTTTCTTTTTGTGCCTCCTTACGAGATTTCAGAGTAACGAAAATCATGATGGTGAATTGGTGATAACCTAATTCTAAACACTACCAGCTTGTAGAAGGGCCATCAAAAATGTTTTAGATATGATCTCTATGCAGCCAGATTGGATTAAAAGATGTAAAAGGACATGCTATATGCCTACACCACCATGTAATATTCCATCCTCAGTTATACCTTTTGAGAGCAGCGCCAAACTTCTGGAAAGGAGCCAATTCCTACAGTCTTATGGTACACCCTATGATATTCATCTTTTCTCAAAATCCATATCCTTTTTATGAGAATATCATCTCTCATCATAAAACAAAATTAAAATGTACTTGTAGCCTTGATGACCATGGAACAAAACATACAACTCTGATTCAACTACAGCTTGGGAATTCAGGAAACATTATAAAATAAGAAACATCTTACATTTTATGCATCTCAAAATCTCCAGTTCTATGAGCAGTAAGAAGATATGACAACTCTTACTGTCATCAGGATTGGCAATAAAGTCTTCAATTATGAAAATTCTTTGGATCTCATACCTTTAGTTTTCCACTGTGTAGGTTCTGTATCAAATTCTCCCATTTTTTAAGGAGGATAGAAAGAAAGACATCCTTGAATGTAAGACCAGTGAGCCTTATCTCTGTGCCTGGAAAGACCATGGAGCAGATCCTCCTGGAATTTATTTTAAGGCATAGGCAACATGAGGAGGTGATCTGAGACAGCCAGCATGGCTTCACCAAGGACAGAACATGCCTAACCAACCTGGTGACCTTCTACAGTGGAGTGATGGCATCAGTGGACAAAGGAAGAGCAAGTGATGACATCTATCTGGATTTCTGCAAGGCCTTTGACATAGTCCCACGTTACATCCTTATCCCTAAATTGGAGAGAGATGGATTTGAAAGGTCGAGTATTCAGTGGGTGGGGAATTCGTTGAACAGTCACAGCCAGAGGGTTGTGGTCAATGGGTCTATATCCACTTGGAGGCCAGTCACAAGTGGTGTCCCCCAGAGGTCCATCTTGGGACCAGTTCTCTTTAATATCTTTATCAATGACCAATGATCAATCAAGTGCAACCTCAGTGGGTTTGCAGACAACACTGGACTGATGTTACAGTGGTGCAGTTGATATGATAGAAGGAAGGGATGCCATCCAAAGGGACCTGGACAAGCTCAAAAAGTGAGCCCACATGAATATATTGAAGTTCAGCAAGGCTGAGTGCAAAGTGTAGCATCTTGGTCAGGCAATCCTAGATATGGGTACAGACGGGAGAACTCACTGAGAGCAGTCCAGAGAAGAAGGACTTGAGAGATCTGGTGGATGAAAAGCTGGACATGAGCCATCAGTGTGTGCTTGCAGCCTAGAAAGCCAACAGCTTCCTTGACTGCATCAAAAGAGCCAGCAGGGGCAAGGGAGGGGATTGTCCCCTTCCACTCTGCTCTTATAAGGCCCCATCTGGAGTACTGCATCCAGGTCTGGGGCTCCCAGCACAAGAAAGATGTGGAGCTGCTGGACCAGGTCCAAATAACAGCCACGAAGATGATGAGTGGGCAGGAAAACCTCTCCTATGAAGACAGGCAGAGGGTGCTTGGCTTGGTCAGCCTGGAGAAGAGAAAGCTCTGGGGAGACCTCATTGCTGCATTTCAGTACTTAAAGGGAGTTAAGATCTCCATAAGATGGAGATTGACTTTTTTATGTGGTCTGATAGTGACAGCACAAGGTTTAAAACAAAAAGAGGGGATATTTATGTTAAATGTTAGGAAGAAATCTTCAGAAGTTTGTGAGGCATGGGAACAAGTTTCCCCAGAGAAGTTGTGGATGTCCCATCCCTGGAGGTGTTCACATCCAGGCTAGATGGGGCACTGGGCAGCCTGATCTGGTGGGTGTGTATAAATGAACTACATCCTTGTCACACAAATGTTTTTTTTTAATGTAGAGATGCCAGCTGTAATTAAAATAATCAAGTATATTTTATACTATGTAGTCCACAAGCAGCAACTCGAACCTAGGGCCACATAGGAAAGATCTCTTGAATCTGAACAAGTAATAGCAAAAAAAATGCAATTTTTTTTATATGGAGACCATTCTGGAGTTAGAGGTCTGTCACACCTGCCAATAAGAAACGTTTCAGAGATAGCAAGAAATGTAAAACATGGAGGTAAATTAATAATAAGTGAATATGGGGAAAAATCTTTCCAACTCATATCTTTCCCTTAATAACAGTTTGGAAGAAAGAGGGGACAAAGGCAAGAAATTGCTGGAAACTTGGCTTTGTTCCCTAGCAGTACCCAGAAGATCTAATCACATTAAAAAAAAAAAAAAAAAAA
>JACDJE010000103.1:1353920-1385909 GCA_016647715.1 Pavo muticus | reverse complement strand
GGGGGGGGTATGTTTGTTTGTTTTTAATAAATAACCTAGTTATTCCTGGTATAAATTACCACTCCTACTCTTTCTCCAGTGGGCACTGGAACACAATTGATCATCGTCCTCTTTACAACAACATTTTATATATTAGAAGACTTATGACTTGCTCTTAGTACTTTCTAGACTAAACAAATCCAGTTCTTTAAGCCTTCCTCATAGGTCATGTTTTCTAAAACTCCTATCATTCTTATTGCTCTCCTTTTGTCCGTTTCCAATTTGTCTATCTTTCTTAAAGCATGGTGTTCAAAACTGTATACAGCTTTTCAGATGAAGTCTCACCAGTGCTCAAAAGAACAGAATAATTACTTCCTGCTTCTTCTCCAGCATTACCCAGAATTAGATCTAACTTCATTGCAATGGTATTCCATCATCGCTTCATACTGTTTGAAATACAGATACTTTTTTTTCCATTATATTGCCTCAGTACATATGAAGTCTCCCTTCTAAATGAATTTGTCTTTACTGAATTTCAAATTACTTATTTCAGACTTTCTCTCCATCTTATTGAGACTAGAGCAGTTTACTGAGCACCTTATCTGCTTCTGCTATATCTGTAGCTTCTTGCATCCGGGTTCATTACCAACAATATTCATGTTCTATTTCATCCCCGAAATAATTTCTAAAAAAGCACTTCACGGAATTGGATATAGGAAAGACTTCTTAGCAACCTGCTGTAAATGTTCCTCCAGTCCAACAATGAATAACTGAAAATTTTTCTGTAGCATGTCATATCTATGAGTTGCATGGACATCCCATCCTGATTTCATACTTAATTCCATTAAAATGATAACATTTATTGTTATGGCTTTTGTTGTCTTAATGTATTTTACATTGTATTTTACTATAACTATTGTAGTTATTACAAATATATGATGGGACAGCGACAAAGGCCTTATGAATTCAAAGCGCGTATGTCACAGCTACCATTTTCTTCTTAAGCCACAAAGCCAGTAAACTCTTTGAAAGGAAATTGGATTTGTTTGACATTATTTGTCCTTGACAAATACAAACTGTATTTAGAAAGGCTGTGCTATGTAAGGGCCTTCTAGACCTGCATCCTGTTTTAGATTGTGGCCCAAAACTAGGGGCCACCTAGGAAAGAGTGCAAGAATAAAGTGAGTGCATAATGATAGATCATAACTTCAAGAATGTAACTTAAGACAGAAATCACCAATCAGGTGATGATTAGGAAAAACTATAGAGCAAAGCAAATATAAAGGATGCACTGGGATAGATGGAGTAATTTCATTACTTTCAATAATTTATAATGACATGTTAAATCTATTAACTATCCTACCACACATAATAAATATAATAATACTAAAGTTTTATTTTCCATTCTATAAATATGAAACTTAAGCAGATACATTATTTTTGGTGGATCTGATCTTAAAGCTTTCCAGAAAGAAGAGCTCCGATATTTACTGCTTCAAAAATATCCAAACAACAAAATTTTTGGTCAAAGCATCCGCTTCACTCAGATGTCTAAAACAAAAAGTACTGAGCCTGCACACTTGACACTTAGCAAATTTCTTCCTATCAAAGGAACTGCAGCATTATCTGAAGAACAACACTGAACTATTATAAACGGCAATGCTGTAATGCTAATAAACCACTGAACATCATGACCTCTTAATTCCAAATAAATATTGTGTAAATATTATCATTTTAAAACTATGTTAATGAATTTGCTTTAATAATTCTGTTTTACTTTTCCCTTAACATTCAAATCATTAACACTACAAAATATTATCAACAAAATCAAATGAGTTATGTATTTCCAAAATAAATGCTTTGATTTACAAAGTTTGTGTTTATTTATAAACAAATATTCAAATTCACAAAATCAAACCAGTGTTGGGCTTAGGGATATTATTTTTTCTACCAAGTGGAAAAATTTCAAAGCTAGCATCTTCAATCAGCAAATTGTTTAAGACCATCTTATTGGGATAGCCTTGAAACAGAGGACTCAAAGAAGACTAATATTATAATACTGAATCACAAGCACTTTTCCAATAAAACATTCTGGAATTTTGTTTATTGTGCCTAGTGAAAAATGTGTCACTTCACCTTAAGCTATACCTGTTATTTTATAGCTTTATAGGTTTAAATAATGAAAGAATATTCTCATGAACAGCTTAGAACTAGTGGTTTACAAGATAACCAAATGGAAATACTGCATAAGTTTTAAAGTACTAATTATTTCTCCATTTACTCTAAATAAACTCCCCAAAACTCCAAAACTTGTATACTTCTGAAATAAATTTAAGTAGGCAAATCTTCAATGCTTTCTAATTAAAAAGTTGAATTATGAAATGCTGAAAAAGTTATCTGTGAAATGTTTTTAAAAAGATAGAGAAATATGAGATCCTAGACATAACGTTGAGATTCTTTCTGGGTTGGAAACAAATGCCAGACCCGCTAGTTTCTGCTCAAAGAGCACATCACTAATATTATTCATCTTATTTGTGCAATATTTGTTTCACCTTGAAATATCAAAAACTGTAAAATTCTAAAAGTGAAGTTGAGAAAAGAAGTGACTGACCTGATCTGGAGAGGGTCTGTGGTTGGAGTGTTGTGGCCTCCCAGGAGATCGGTGATGGTGATGGTGGTGATGATGGTGGTAGTGGTGATGGTCGTCATCATAGTTATCTGCCATTAGTTTCATTCTGTTTTGTGTCTGTTTAAGAGGGACAATGAAAAAATTTATTACATGCTGGAATTTATTAATCTTACAGTGTTTTGGCAAGATTTAGGTCTTTCTTCACTCTTTCTTTTGGTAGCTGCAAGGATCAAACAGTAGAAGTTAGGACTGCTGGCTCAGAAAGAAAAGGAAACAAATAGAGAAAGATAACAAAGCATGTGAATATATCTGTCTCAGTTTTCACTTACATAGAATAACACAAAGAAATCAGAAAAGGACATGATTAAGGATGTTATGTTTGAAAGGTGTCAATGAAGACATTCAATTTTTCTAAATCTACTATTTTAGAAGAGTTGCCTATTTTCCAATTAATTACCATGCTTTAATGATTAACTTCCAAAATCTCACTAACAGGAATATTAAGCATGCTTCAAGTACTTACAGTCATCTATCAAGGCAAGTCAACAACAATCATGAACAGCTATGCTAAAAATAAATTTTGGCTTAATTTTTCTTTTTTTTATTGTAAGCAGGGATCACCCTGCTAAATAGTAAGGTAAAAGAATCTGAAGTCTAGTTGATACAGACACAGTTGCTTAGAGGAAATAGTGATTATGGGACTTCACACATCACAGAATGAAAGTAAGTCTTAGATAAAGATCCTGAAAACAACACCAATGCTTCAGTTACTGCTTTGTACAGATAATAAAACTTCTTGTCACCATGAGGTAACAAGATAACACCCTTGCTCTTTATCATTATTACAATTATTCCATACCATAACATACATAGACTAGAATAATACAAACCTTGTTCATGGCACCAAAAATATCTTACTACCTAATCACCCAATATCAGTGTATACAGCACTTATTTTTTCTGTTAGTAGGACTGAAGGCTGTCTCAGGAAAACTTGTTAACCTTTAATCAAGTTTTACTTTTTCACTGATAAATCCCTGGAGAAAATGCCATGAGCTTTCAGGGACCTCTGTCAAAATTTGAAGATTCTATTCAAGGTATATACAATTAGTACTATGTAGATGGCTGAAGACTGAAGTCTAAGCACATTTAATATCATATTCGAAAAAAACTCACTTGAACCCTGATATAATAATTTTGTATGGGAATAGATGCACTTGAAAGAGCATTATTTACTTTGTGCCAATTCTCTACGTGAAACCATTTGAGTGGGTCATGCACAAACAATTGGAAATACACTGGAAATAGACACTTTTCTGTTGACATTAAAGTTAAGAGTTTGAAGTCAATTGCAAAAATTCACAGTTCCACTCGTGCCCTGAGGTGGCAGGATGCATACTGGCTGCAGCAGGACGCTGAAAAACACATTACCCCAAGATTTTGCTCAAACTGATCACTTCCAAATTGAACAGACGAATTTAAACACCACTTATTAATTTGTGTATATTCCTGTGCTAAAAGGTCTAATTGGATTTCAACTGGTAACGTCCATGAGATAACGAGCAGCCTATATCTAATATGTGGTAAATGGTCTTCAAGGATTAAGGTAAATACATTCTCCTATGAAAACAATCCTATACCAAAATTTCTGCTAGGAAAACTTCACTGGTAAATATATTTTAATAGAAAATGTAAAACCTGAGATTTCAATTACATTCTTTGAATTTAATTAGTTTTGCTGCAGTAGAAAAGAGATTTTGGAAAAAAAAAAAAAAAGAGAAAACCAAATATTCCTATTACAAAATATTTGCACTATAAGAAAAATGTAATGAGAGGAAAACTATGAACCACTGGGATCACACAAAATCCTAAGATGTCTTTCTGCAACTAATTTTATTTTGAAATATCGTAATGGTTCTCAAGAACTGCACATGATGACCATTGGGGGACAGTAATAAAGAGATTTCAGGAGGGCACTAACATTCAGTTCACATTGAGATTTAAAAGAAAAAACACCTACAGCAGACACAATAACAAGGCAGAGGAACACTGACAGATTGGATATGTATATGCTTTAACTACTGTTCATCACTTTCTAACCATCACTATAGCACCTTCGCTGTGAGCATCTACCCTGCATCTTACAGTACAGATTTCATCCATAAGTCAAGAGGTAGATTCCCTTGAAAAGGAATTGCACAGTCTCTGTAGGGTATCATTTTACACTTTCAAACACTGTTTTCTGCACAAATTCAATTTTTTCCATCCTAATTAAGAAGACAGAAGCATTGACCTGCATGAATTTTAGTCATGAATCTGCTGATTTTACCACAAGGCCAACTCAACCTGAATCATCATCAACTTGTTTGCCTTAATATTCAAAGAGGAAGTCCTTTTGAACAATAGTGGGAAAGACGGAGAATTAATAGACAAATAGTAACCCACTTACTGTAAATGCTGTAATATTCTGCCTCTTTGGGGAAGCTCCTAAGATTTTATCAGTTTACTTTCTTATCAGTGAACAGCCTTAAATTTCCTACCTTTCAACTGTATCCCATAAAAGAATGCAAAAGTTAAACAAGATGATATATGCAATCCTAAAAGTGTCCCTTGTAATGAGGTGTTGGGGATTAGATGTGTCATGGGATAAGAACTGTAAATGAATGATGTCATCTTTCTAATTTGGTGCTGAAATATAAATAAACCACTTCTAATGTTTCCTCATTTTGGATGCCAGATTGCAGTAAAATGTCCACAAAGAAAGCGTTAATGCTGCAGTAGGCTTCCTTTAGTTGTTCTGCTCTGGAAGTCAAATACATAAGAAATGGAAAAATGAAAAATGAAAAGTTGATATTGCTTTCAACTCATACAATCATCAAACTGTGCGTACATTTACATGACTTTTTATTGTTATTTGTTTCTTAAAATGATGCTAAAGATATATTCTTTTCTTAATAGCTTTTTCTTTCTATTTGTTAGGGCTTCACAATGGTAACTGGTATGATTTTCACGTTCTGTTTCTTTTTACTTTGGCTGCTGTCAAAGAGTACTTCAGAAGTGAACTGCATTTTCCAGATATGCTTACCTACCACTTAAGGAGTACAAAATATGGGATGATTTCAAACTTTTCCAAGTAGGATTTCTAAGGATAAGTAGGAGGATTTCTGGAGGAGGAACAAAACTGAAAATTAAGAGTAACAGTAAAATCCCTTTCATGTCCTTCTAAGTAAAACTCTGTACTATTACTTCCATCTGCTTCCCTTGCTAATTCTTTTAATGGTTAGTAGGCGATGAAATGTCAGGTATATTTTTATTTGAGGAAGAAATTAATTAACCACCCTGGAACTCATTCAGGACTCCAGGGCTTCACACCCCTACACATACATATAAGCACACACATCAACACACAGAAAGGGGGTTTTTATTCACTGTATGTTTTAGGACATTGGCTCATCAGACAGACAGTAACTGCTCCTGATCACAGTCCTATATCAACATACTAGATCATCACTTCAGTGCTGACTGATGGAGAAACATACCACCTGCTTGCTTGATAATGCTGCGATTTCCTGCATCAGCTTCAGCATACTTGAAAATTTCATGTTCAAAAATATACAAGATTTTTTCTTAATTACTTTTGAAGCAGATTCCTAAATATGACTGAAAGGTTGTTTGGAAACTCAGACTTGGAATTTGCAATTCATAAAAACACACACATTTAAGCTGTGTCAAATCTAATCTGCATCATCTGTTATTCTACATGAATTACACCACAACATGTGTTGTGTAATTTCCATATGTATCACTGCAAATTATGTAATGTTCTGTGAAGTAAGAAATCATTCTTTCTTACATTCTTAATTACAAATCCATTGATACAGAGCATGACACAGATGACACTACAGTTTCCTGAAACCTCTTTGTCAATTGCTTTATCAAACAGAATATTGGAGAATATTTATTTGCAAAATTTTGGTTACCTTTCAATAGTTTCATTATTTGCTTTCATTTATGATAACCATTGACCCTTCTTTCCATAGTAAATATTTTCTAATCTGGCTGCTCTGAGTATATCACATATGGCCAAATCAACATAAGTTCATGCCTCTCAGTTTCCTACAGTGCAGCTCATTCTTCTCAGTAATATTTCTAGAGACGATCATTAATCAAGATGTTACCATGTTTCAAAGAAACTATGAAATCCAAAATTAATGTTGAGTCAGAACTTCACTGCACACCACATCTTCTCATGCTCATTATAATTCTTCCTCCAAAAGACAGCAGATTTGTTTTGCAATCTGTACTGGAGATATGGGCTACTTTCAATAAAAACAGAGAATAAGTTTAAGTCGGCAGCATGAATAGAAATGACCTGTTGGAAGTCATGGGCTTTTTTTTTTTTTTTTTTAATTGAATTTCTTCCTCAACAATCTCAGCGTTTGTGCTGTTATCACAATTCAGAGAGATGCATTTAGTTTGTCCTATTGTTCAGCATATTAACATACTGCTTTAGGTTTATAAATATTATGTTTTTATGTGTGCTTATGTATACACATACATATTTATATACTAATTTATGTACATATGAATTATTTCTTTACCAGTGAAATATAACAAAGACTTTTGATCCACAACTGCTTAGGCAATTTCACAATTTTAGCTCTTTCTTACAAATTAAAACCAGTTTCACTAGTGGTTGAAAGAATGATGAGCTGTAGCATAGGTTGGATTTTCTGAAATTAGATGCACTGTGATACACAGACTTGCAGAGAAATACTGAACAGGTGACCCATTTGACTTCGGAAGGAGACTGGCTCTCAGCAGTCCCAAGCATTTTCTCAAGACTGAGGTTTCCAAACCTCTCCCTTATTTCATTTCCTTTTGCAGTGCCAAAGGATGTGCACTGCATTCTAACACAGATGTTGACAGCAAAATCCTAAATTCTGTCTTTGACATGAATCTGAAATAATTTAACATAAATTAGTATGCCAGGTTCAATCTGTGAACTCTAGCAGTTCAGGATACATTTCCTGTATGGAACACATCTAATACAAAAATAATTAAAAGGCAAGGAACATGATTATTTTTTCCCCTGCCATTTTCAGCATGTGTCAGTTTGGTTTTGGACCTTTATCTGAAGTTAATGGTGAACTAAAATTAATAAGCTACAACTTTTAATTTCCTGTTTTGACCATTCATCGCATGCTGAAAAGGCACATCTCTAACAAAATTATCATTAGCTTTTTTTGAAAATGCCTGGTGAACACCAGGCCCACACCCGGGAAGGAACCAGTTTTAATTAGGATTTATATAAGGAATCAAAATAAAAGTAAACTTGTAAAATGCAACAATATAAACTGCATCTCCTACAGGCAATGTATACCGTTATTAGATTTAACCTGAAGAATTTCTTCAGGGTTTTTTGTTTTGTTTTGCTTTAAAATTTATTACTATGTTCAATAAATGCTGCATATATTTTGGAAGAAGGAAAAAAAAAAAAAAGGGAATGATAGAGGAATTAGAAGTGGCTGAAATGTAGGTGCACAAGTATATTAACCCGTGAGGCTCAAAACAGTTGTCTTTGATCATTCAGTATCACTATTTGCTAAGCTGTCAAGGTCATGAATGGTATGTGCAACTGAATTTCTAACCCACTTACCAAGAAATTTATGATCAAGCTCTGTACAAAAACTGACAGATATTCCTTGTCCTTCTAAAATTCTGTAGAGTTTAAGTAAGGATCTACAGAAGTGAAATGAAAGTCTTTGACTGGCAACAGACTCAATAGCTTAACAACAATCTGTAACTGTAAAACTATAATATTAAAACCGTCCTTTAAAAAAATATTTTAGCAAGGTGGCAATAGGCAACTATGCTTTGATCTGTCATCTGGATCAAGTTAACAATGAAACTCTCATGAATGAGGTTCAAATGAGGAAAAATAGTAATATTTGTTGTTTTGGGATATAGTTGTAATGCCATTCAATAGCTATCACTTTTCTTTGGATTTTCTACTCAATCTCTCTTCACTAAATGGAATTTGAAACATTTCTAGAATATTCACTTTCAGTACAGTAGGATTTTTCCCTATATAATACAAGAAGGAGACACATAAAAGGCCTACAAACTATCCTGGAAAGATCCTACAGTGTAATTATTAAAGCATGGAATTTAAAATCAAGAGAATCGAGTTCAAGCATTGATTCTGCAATGGGCTTTGCCATCTTCAACATTTCGAAACCTCTGTTTCCTGTAATCTCACTATTTGAAAATTATACTTCCACAAAACACCTTGACATCTTCATTTTCAGATGCTTCATTCTATTTTTGCTGATAAGCAATTTAATTTGAGCTTTTTCCCCTTAATACTATTTCAGAAAATATCAATATACGTTTTTAATTTCGAAATCCGGAATGTAAAGATTTAAAAAACCAGTACACTTAAGACTATATATTTCACCAAGTTTATCCAGAAGTTACATAAACCCAGTAGAACTAACTTGGATTACAGGAAAGCATGACCAAATGCAGTTGTTCTTTCAGTTTCAATCCAGTGCTTCAGACCTGAAATCTATTAGCTGAGGGTTAACAAAATGTTTGCTAAATAAGCCAGTTATGTAATTACTGTCTGTACAAAATTAGTTTTTATGGTAGAGCAGTATTTTTGCACATTCTTCATTAAAATAATCAAAAATGTTCCAAATGTAGACTGATACAGTCGTGTAACAGAGGAAGATAGTCTTGAAAAGAAGCTACAGAGGGCTTTTCAGAAATGATTGCTGAGTTTCTAAGTAATCATCATGAGAACTTCTGAAAACAATCAAGCTACATTGCCTACACTGAAGAACAATGAAACCATCAGGGATTACAATGAAAATTAAAATTTAATGCCACTTAAAGCCTGTATTTCTACAGCCTGATTAAGTCAACTTTTTATTATTATTATTATTGTACTCTTCAGCAAGTTTCCACTTAACTCATCTCTTTTGTCTCATCAAGCATTTTTCCAAGATCAAAAATAAGTTTCCTGCTTATGAGATTTCATAGTAAGTTAAACTGCAAATTTGCACACACTGTTTCTTACAGAGGACGTATGTTTTCCACAAGTTAAAAGGTCTGCTAATTGGCTATTGGTTTGAGGGACATTTTGCCAACAAAGAACCACATGTAAGAAGTGGACTTCAATTTGTATGAGTATTCCAGGGCTTCTTACTACTTTACACTAATTTCAGACCACTTCTAACACAATGCTAGCAACATAATGTTAATTATATACAAAATAAGTTATATTTCTTCAATTGTCTTCAATTGTTACTAATATCTGATAGTATTCAAGATCATTTTTTTTCTTTTTTAGCTTATGCAGTGAGTTCTTATACACTAAGAAAATACCAATAGAAAAAATGTAAGTTACAAAGAAAATGTTTGCAAGCACACACCAGCAACAAAAAGATAATGAGAACATTATAGTGTGGTAACTCAGAATTCCAGATGCTAGAAAACTACCATAATCATAACCGTATGGGTATTAGAATGCACTGCTATGGGGTATAGCTATGCTTTACTGAGAGTTTTAATTAGGCATTTTCTTTCTAGAACATCTCTGTAATATAACCTATCCTTACACTTTTATTCTTAACTATATTTGAACTTGGGTTTTTTTTATTATTATTATTATTATTTTGCTGCTTTGTTTTCCTCCTTTTAATTATTTTGCCTGTCAAAATTCCAAACGGGAATTATTTTCCTGGTATAGTGTGTGACTTGTTGTGGAAAGCGTGAAAGACAGGATGCATGCAGGTTAAAAGTGTGCATTATGGTTTACTGGTGAAAAATGTGGTCACTTCTTACTTAAATATTTTTTCTATTTTATTTTTTGTTCTCATTCATGCTATGATTGTCGCATATGAAGTTAAGAACACGGTAACATTCTTATGATAGGAAAGCAATTTCTTTTTAAAAAAACTTTCTTCTATCTACATCTAGTTATGTATTAAATTTAATTCATGTGATGTTTAATGTGAAAATCTTACAGTTCTCATCATCTGTGAAGTACGTGTAGCCAGAACACTTGTTCTTCAGGCCCTGTCTGCTCTCCCTAATTTCATAGTACAAAAAAAATTTCCCAAGCTTTCAGGAAATCCAGCCTTCGTCCCAGATGAAACACAGCAGCAAATGCTGGCCAAATTAGGTGTTCCGACTCCTGTGCAGCAATGCTATCAGAGAAATTTGAAAATATATTTTATCTGAAATTAAGCAAAAAAAACGTAAATACTGGGAACTGTAGAAAAGGTTAAAAAAAAAAATAGGTATTACAAAAAGTGATGCCGGGGAAGGACAGAAGATTAACAATTTTAATTATTTTTCTGATGGTATCACACTGTGAAGTAATGTGATACATAAAGAATACTAGATAAAGTATTAGACTAAATGAAGCCTGAGTGGCATAAAAGAAATGGATGGTCATGAAAAGACAAAAAGCAAAAAATCCCATCTTTATCTGCTTGGAAGTAACTAAGATGCGAACAATCTATCTGTTTACAATTAAGAAAAAGAATAGATGTAAAGCAGTTTTCAATATGTATCTTGATAAAGACTTGGGTCTGATAATTTAGTGTGTACTGTGAGTATAAAAGCTCTACATATATTTCAAATTTATTATTAATTACAGTACTATTTAAATGATATTAACAGCCATTAGACCTGATGTTTTGCAAGATTACAGGATTTAAGTGACTTATGCTGTAAGAAGTCAGGGCTCATAGTAAGCCTCCCTCTTCATGAGCTGAAGGATAATAGCCTTCTCACAAACACCAGCTGGGATATCAAATGCTTGGCAGCATGAGAAGAGGCAGCAGTTTCAAGTGCCAAGCAGACATTTATCTGGAGTACTAAGAGTAAATTTCTACTTTCCTTGCACTTGTGATTGAAGTTGTGTTGATTTGAACATGGTCCCTCTGCCTTCTCTGTTGTGGTCCCTGCATTTAGAGTTAGTGTATTTGAAGCCTTTTTAAGTTCTGTGAATTAAAAGTATGGCTTGAAGCACAGGAAATATCTTGTAATAATACAGCATACGAAGTAATGTATAGGCTAAAGTCATGCTAAAAGTATTTGTCTGAGTTCTACTACTAAACCTAGTAATTACACAGAAGTATGTAAGAACACAGACACAAAGAAGTGGGTTAAAAAGCATAATTAAAGCTCTGCTACAGCAGCTGCCTGAGGACATCTCAGGCCAGGTCCCACTAAAAGCAGACAAACAGCATGCGAAGGTAGAGTTCTCTGGTGGCTTGCTGCTTGTTTTGTTTTTACTTCAGGTTTTTGTTCATTTGTTTGTGTATTAAAACAGGAAACAACTCATGGTAAAGATACTTCCCCGTAATTTTTAAACACCAGACATGAATCAGAAACTTTAGTAGTAAAACTGAACTTTTGAAACTGCAATTACATGGTTTGTAACACTGATATCTGAATGTCAGAAAAGTTAATTTCGTTGTAATTATTGCAATTCTACAGAATCACAGAGTCATGGGGGTTGGAAGGGACCTCCGGGGATCACCTAATCTAACCCCCTGCTAAAGCAGGTTCTCTACAGCAGGTCGCACAGGAAAACACCCAGGCACAAGTTCTTGGATATCTCCAGAGAAGGGAACTCCACAACCTCCCTGGGCAAATCCAGCTCTCCCCTTTCTAAGTTTGTATCTTAAACAAAAATCTAGCCTAAATTGAAATTACTACATTTCTTCTAGTAGTACGCAATAAAAATAGATAAAATAAAAATTCTAATACAGCGATGGTATGTAGGAATACGTTCCAACTTATCTAAAAGGGAAAATATAACTTGCAATTTCATTATTCCTAAGTGCTTGATGTCACCACCACAATATCACATTAGCTCTATTCCTAATGTTCTTAACCAGAACAATATATGTAATGCTACATGCTGCCTTCAATTCCATTTCTCTCCTTTGCTCTTGAAAGCTTTCTTTGAAATATTTGTAAGTTAATTAGTCACACATACTCCGATGTATTGCATACAGGAGGAATTTGTTGAGAAACTGTGGTTACACAGATTTTTTAAATTCCTTGATTGCTTCTCACCGTTTTTGTTTCATTAGCAATATGCTCATGTGATGAAATATAGTCATGAACTAATAGACTGGAGAACACTGCCAAACGCCAACTTTGCCTCTGGCCAGAGTATTCTGTACACCTGCAGTCCTGAAAATGCTGGACTGGTTTCCAGTTTCATGTTTTGGGAAGAAAAATAAAATGCTTTCAAGGAGTCAGAAGACCTTGCATTTTGGCAAACTCCACTTACATTTTTGGCTCTATATCCCAAAAGTGAAAAGAGGCAACTGGGAAATTTCCTTGCAGTATCCAAGTTCAGAATGAATCAGTAACACAGCAGTGTATTATGCTCCTACAAAAATCTCTTGAGATGTTCCAAAAATGGGCTTTAAGCTAATTGTTTCATGAAGGATTGCATCACTATACACATTTCTCTAAAAATAGCTGTCTCAATATTCTCCAAAGGAATCTTGGCCAGGGTGATTATAAACACTGTGTAATCACTCAGCCAAGCATGTGTGGGGATCTTGTTTAATACTGTATTACTGAGAGGTCTTTTAAACCTACTAAAAAGTTCTGTGCCTCTCCAAATACAGCACTTGGTGTATGAATCAAAACAATTCCAGTGGCTCTGTTTTGCTGGGAGTGTATTACTATACTTCCATATATTTAAAACACTAAGCAATAGATACTTTACTGAAACATTGCAGCTGCTAAATTGTACTTAAATCATTGCAATTAAATATGCACATTTTATGCAAAGGTGTTTGCATCACAGAGGTCAGTATCATTAGCAGCAATTTTACAGGTGGACTCACTGCGATACAAAAAAGTTTCCGATGTTATCAAAACATACTCTGATGAAAACTGTAAAAATAAGCCATTACCAGTGTATTTCTTTCAGCCTAGAAATAACAAGTCATTCTTAAACTCATGCAGCCACAACCTATGACAAGACTGCTCAATTTATCAACACAATAACATTTTGGTCTTTCATATATGTATACCTGTAGTTTCATATTTAAAGTAAATAACACATATTCTCATTCTCCTACAGAGGCAACATATTCCATTTTTAAGATTATTCTTTTCATTTTTCAGTGAGAAGAGTTACAAATTATATCAAAATCCTTGTCATTCACAATCTGTTTGAACTTCTAAAGGGCCAGAAAATTAGAACAGGAAAATATGCTGCAGTTGGTCATTCATTGAAGTTCTAGCTCTTTGATAAAAGTGCATCAGAAATAGATTAGGAAATGGCAACTCTCAAAGAAACTGAGAAGCAGAGTGGAGATATCACACAGTATGAAATCTGTCATTTTTCCCCACAGGACAATCATAGCAAGGAAGAGTAGCACTTACAAGCCTTGCTCTTGGATGCACATGTGAAAGCTGAGGGGCTTAACAGTGCTTCTCTCCAAAGGGATTAAAGAAGCATGAATGATCTCTACAACTCCTACTATCAGATAATTCTTAAGTGTAATAAAGTGGTGACCTAGTTAAACTACATTCCTATTCCTGGTGTCTCTTTTTCTTTTTTTTTTTCTCTCCAGTGTCTGAGATAAAAGAGATTATTTTGGCATTAATTTAATCTAGTGAAATAGCATTACTGAAGATCTTTATCACTATAAATAATGGAGGTATTTGAAGTATTTGGTTGCAATTCTAGCCGAAGTTATCACACACACAATGCTTCTCTGGCAGTTCTCTTCTGCTGTTCCTACACCCTGGCAGAACAAAGTTCTAAAAGTTTTGAGCACATCTCAATANAAAAAAAAAAGAGAAAACCAAATATTCCTATTACAAAATATTTGCACTATAAGAAAAATGTAATGAGAGGAAAACTATGAACCACTGGGATCACACAAAATCCTAAGATGTCTTTCTGCAACTAATTTTATTTTGAAATATCGTAATGGTTCTCAAGAACTGCACATGATGACCATTGGGGTACAGTAATAAAGAGATTTCAGGAGGGCTCTAACATTCAGTTCACATTGAGATTTAAAAGAAAAAACACCTACAGCAGACACAATAACAAGGCAGAGGAACACTGACAGATTGGATATGTATATGCTTTAACTACTGTTCATCACTTTCTAACCATCACTATAGCACCTTCGCTGTGAGCATCTACCCTGCATCTTACAGTACAGATTTCATCCATAAGTCAAGAGGTAGATTCCCTTGAAAAGGAATTGCACAGTCTCTGTAGGGTATCATTTTACACTTTCAAACACTGTTTTCTGCACAAATTCAATTTTTTCCATCCTAATTAAGAAGACAGAAGCATTGACCTGCATGAATTTTAGTCATGAATCTGCTGATTTTACCACAAGGCCAACTCAACCTGAATCATCATCAACTTGTTTGCCTTAATATTCAAAGAGGAAGTCCTTTTGAACAATAGTGGGAAAGACGGAGAATTAATAGACAAATAGTAACCCACTTACTGTAAATGCTGTAATATTCTGCCTCTTTGGGGAAGCTCCTAAGATTTTATCAGTTTACTTTCTTATCAGTGAACAGCCTTAAATTTCCTACCTTTCAACTGTATCCCATAAAAGAATGCAAAAGTTAAACAAGATGATATATGCAATCCTAAAAGTGTCCCTTGTAATGAGGTGTTGGGGATTAGATGTGTCATGGGATAAGAACTGTAAATGAATGATGTCATCTTTCTAATTTGGTGCTGAAATATAAATAAACCACTTCTAATGTTTCCTCATTTTGGATGCCAGATTGCAGTAAAATGTCCACAAAGAAAGCGTTAATGCTGCAGTAGGCTTCCTTTAGTTGTTCTGCTCTGGAAGTCAAATACATAAGAAATGGAAAAATGAAAAATGAAAAGTTGATATTGCTTTCAACTCATACAATCATCAAACTGTGCGTACATTTACATGACTTTTTATTGTTATTTGTTTCTTAAAATGATGCTAAAGATATATTCTTTTCTTAATAGCTTTTTCTTTCTATTTGTTAGGGCTTCACAATGGTAACTGGTATGATTTTCACGTTCTGTTTCTTTTTACTTTGGCTGCTGTCAAAGAGTACTTCAGAAGTGAACTGCATTTTCCAGATATGCTTACCTACCACTTAAGGAGTACAAAATATGGGATGATTTCTAACTTTTCCAAGTAGGATTTCTAAGGATAAGTAGGAGGATTTCTGGAGGAGGAACAAAACTGAAAATTAAGAGTAACAGTAAAATCCCTTTCATGTCCTTCTAAGTAAAACTCTGTACTATTACTTCCATCTGCTTCCCTTGCTAATTCTTTTAATGGTTAGTAGGCGATGAAATGTCAGGTATATTTTTATTTGAGGAAGAAATTAATTAACCACCCTGGAACTCATTCAGGACTCCAGGGCTTCACACCCCTACACATACATATAAGCACACACATCAACACACAGAAAGGGGGTTTTTATTCACTGTATGTTTTAGGACATTGGCTCATCAGACAGACAGTAACTGCTCCTGATCACAGTCCTATATCAACATACTAGATCATCACTTCAGTGCTGACTGATGGAGAAACATACCACCTGCTTGCTTGATAATGCTGCGATTTCCTGCATCAGCTTCAGCATACTTGAAAATTTCATGTTCAAAAATATACAAGATTTTTTCTTAATTACTTTTGAAGCAGATTCCTAAATATGACTGAAAGGTTGTTTGGAAACTCAGACTTGGAATTTGCAATTCATAAAAACACACACATTTAAGCTGTGTCAAATCTAATCTGCATCATCTGTTATTCTACATGAATTACACCACAACATGTGTTGTGTAATTTCCATATGTATCACTGCAAATTATGTAATGTTCTGTGAAGTAAGAAATCATTCTTTCTTACATTCTTAATTACAAATCCATTGATACAGAGCATGACACAGATGACACTACAGTTTCCTGAAACCTCTTTGTCAATTGCTTTATCAAACAGAATATTGGAGAATATTTATTTGCAAAATTTTGGTTACCTTTCAATAGTTTCATTATTTGCTTTCATTTATGATAACCATTGACCCTTCTTTCCATAGTAAATATTTTCTAATCTGGCTGCTCTGAGTATATCACATATGGCCAAATCAACATAAGTTCATGCCTCTCAGTTTCCTACAGTGCAGCTCATTCTTCTCAGTAATATTTCTAGAGACGATCATTAATCAAGATGTTACCATGTTTCAAAGAAACTATGAAATCCAAAATTAATGTTGAGTCAGAACTTCACTGCACACCACATCTTCTCATGCTCATTATAATTCTTCCTCCAAAAGACAGCAGATTTGTTTTGCAATCTGTACTGGAGATATGGGCTACTTTCAATAAAAACAGAGAATAAGTTTAAGTCGGCAGCATGAATAGAAATGACCTGTTGGAAGTCATGGGCTTTTTTTTTTTTTTTTTTANAAACCATGCACACAAAAAACTCATTTGAGAATTTTAAGGATAATCAACGATTTCCAGATAACCTCGCAGAAAGCCTGAAGCCTTCTGAGAAATAAACCCACAGCAATTGTTTAAAAACAGATAAGCAAAAAAACAAACAGCAAAAAGGTTAGAAAGTGTCAGTAGAGTGGATAGATCTTGCTTGACTGCGAAGAGCATCTATTCTCTTTTGTTGCACATAATGAAGTCAGTGGGAAGCTGTATAAGGAGGGGAAACAGAAGAGTAATAGCTGCATATATGTAGGTTGACACATAAGTAATGCCTCCTATTTATTTCCATGTAAACTACAACAGATACAAAGAGCACAATAACACAATAATTTGATAGAGATAATTCTCAGCTACAAAATGCTATATTTTCAACATAGGTACCACCATTAGCTTTGTATTTTTGCAAGTCATGAACAAGAGTCTGCATGCTGCATTTGTAAACATCTGTACAAGTGCAGGTGACCCACAGTCACCACTGCTGTAAAGCACCACCAACCACCTCAGTCTGCTCACATCCACTGTTTTGTCTCCATCAACATTCAGCAAGCATCAATGAATGTCAGTGGGTGCCATTTTCTCTGCATGGAGGAATGACATCTCTTTGCTTGATACCCTCTTCCATGTCAGATGCCTTTTTGTCAGATTGCCCCTATGCTGCCATCTGTCACACAGCAACAAAATGTAACAGAATACTGGTAGAAAGGTTCATCCTCTACTGCCATCCTGCCAACATCAGCCTCTGACATCACGGGCCAACATAATAAAATAGAAGGAATTACTTTTGGAGCAGCCCTTGTAATATAGGCCTGTCAAACATTCAGCTAAATACTTAGCAACCAAAGAGAAGCAACGCGGAAACATTTACATTTAACATCTCCTACTTATCACAATTGCTGTCACATATCAGACCAGGTTTGAGGACTTTCAATACAATGTTAGAGGAAAATAGTACAAATGAAAATAATGTCACTTCTCAGTTGTCATAGAAGTATGAAAATGAATTTCTCCCCACCTGTTGTTTTAACTGATGTACTAATCTGTCCTTCTCTCTTTTAAGAGCCATTACTTCCTCTTGTGTCTTCTTTTTCTTTGAAGCAGACAGTTCAAGCAAGGCAATGTTTGCATCCTTTTCACTAATTGCAGCAAGCAATGCTTCCTGTCTGATAAAATAAAATAACAATTGTTACATTCTCCGTAAAACAGAACAAAAATGCTACATGAAATGCTTCTTTTAACCACAAAAGAACAATCAAATAATTTCTGTAAACTTCTTATAGAGTTAATATTGTTAAGTACAATCAAATAATGAAATAAATTATCAGCAAAAAGAAATTATCTTTATTCATTTTTCATAATTTAAACATTTCTTAGAACGTTTATCTCAGTGGGTTTCTTTTTATTCTGACGTGACATCTAACAATAATTATTTGAATTGCTTTGATCTCAAAAATCTTTAGTATTTGTTTTTTTTTAAATTTACTTACCTGAATTCTAGAATATCCTAGATAAATCTGTTGTGAACTATTCCAATTGTAAAGATTGAATCATAAAAGCAAAGTGATATAAAACTTAAGTTGCCTTCCTTATTTGGGAGCCTGTAAGCCTCAGTACAAAAATCTCTGAACATCTTCCACACATTTACACAGATATTTTCCTATGAATTTATTACTAGTCATTGTGTCACCATGAAACTATAATTCTAGAAGCAAAAAAGAACATCTAGAAAAACAGTTCCTTGATCTAATAGTTCATGAGGAATCTTCTCCTTGGAAATTGTGACCCTCTCCATCTACAAGAGTAAAGGGAAACTACAGCACTCAGAGACATATAGAATTACATAGAAGCCAGGAGGGTTACACTGTAGTTTGTGAAGCCACAGGACAAAAGTAATTTCTACAACATATCATTTGGAAGCACAAATCTTATTATTTCTTATGCTCTAAAATGTTCATGTTGGTAATGTCATAATCTGTCCCTTGTTTTCTTAAATAAACGAAATATTCACTTTCTGCAGTGCATTCGATGGCAGACTATGACTTATCAGCCGAGAAAGAGTACATAATACTTTATAGGTTTTAGAATATGTTATGGCCTATGCCTTTTTTGAGAACTACATAAGATCAATCATTAAAAAATAAACATGGATAAATGAGCCATAAATTAACCTTAGGTTCCAACTGCTAATAAATGTAAGAATATGGCTCATGAACTTCATACATCCAAGGTGAGCTAAAAGTTTGGAATTCTTGCAATCCTTCTGCTTGCCAGTAATAATGTCAAGAAAGCTATTTCACTTTTATTTCAAAATTCCTAATGTATTAATGTAAATATTTAAAGGACAATATTTCTGATGGAGTCAAAGGAAAACAATGCATTTATTTTACTCTCGAAGTTATAAGACGTGGATCAATTCTAGATAAACAGTTGCATTTTATTCATACACTTAAATAGTCTCATTTATTATTCTGTCTTCTTTACTCTAATCATTGTTAAAGGATGTTTAAAAAGAGGATGCCATAAGTCTCCAGCAGTCTTAATTTAAAGATCTTATTTTGGATAGCAGATATTAAGAAAAAAAATACGTTAAGGAGTCACATATCTACAGGGTTACTCTGAAACAAGATGTAGGTATTTTACTTTCTATAGACCTCAAAATAATGCATAAAGGATGCTGTATGGTTATTCATACAGGACTGTCAACATTTTTCATATTTTGTGCTCAAATAAGTTGCCAATTCCATAAAGCTTTCTTTAAAATCTTAACTTCTTAATGCACTGAAATAAAAGAAAGCCGATGCACTACTCTATGTCATTTCTCTCATACTGCAGAAAGTAGGGAACTTAGGCACCGTAGAAAATCTAAATACACCCTCTTCTTAGCATCTGTCTTAAATGGAAAGAAAAATGTAACACAAACTCAATTTTTTTTTTCTCTGCAGTATCTTTCATATACAAGTCTCTATTTTTTCTGTTTTAGAACTGTGCCCAGCCTCACCAGGCAGGTTCTTTTGGGAGTGGTGGGGGTGATAACAGAACATTTCTGACAGAAAGGGCTGGCAACAGGAATGCTGCGACTTTAAAGCCAAAGAAACAGCAAATTGCTTTATTACATAAAATACTAAATTACATAATATTAGGTTAGTTCCTCAATTTTTATCTGACAGCAGTGTGTATTAAAATCACGATTAATGATGATTCAGAAGTTTTCAGAGTATTCCTGAGGTTTGCATCGATGACCAGTTTCCTTTCTTAAATTTGCACAGGGGGTTTTGGCTGTTTTAGACATATGTAAAAAAAAAACCACAAAAGCAGCTAAAAAAGCTTTTAGCTTTGTTCTCTGGTTTTCAGGGTACATAAAACAATGATTTGCTTGGTCTGCAATTAAAATAAGTAGGATTTGGTCCTAATCTTTCATTCATGGTAATCATTACTCTAAAGTAGGCACCCTCTGCTAAATAGCAAAATATAAATTGGTTTACTCCAAATGATAATGATAATTAATTATAATTAATTATCAGTTTTAAGATATACCTGTTTAATATCTGATGATGTATACTGACATAACCATCACAAATCCAGCTCACTCGGGATGAAAATAAGTAAACAACTCAGAAATTCAAGGTTTTTCAATTATGCTTGTGTTAATTCTATGCATTCATTCTTATATACACATTTCATGGTAAATTCTTGCCACCAACATGGCTTCTAGCGATATATAATGTTATTTGATTCTGTAACACAAATTTTAGTTCAGCTGTCAAAAGTCATACACAGAATAAAATTTCTAAAATACTTGCATTTAAATGGAGGTGTACTGAATTTTCACCTCTTCCAAATTTACACTATTTAAAAACTGACTTTGAAAACAAAAATCTGACATTGAGAAAGACAGTCAGGAATACTGACATTAGGTATCATTTCAATATCTGAAAATAGGATTCCATCTTTTTTATATTGACAGTCAAAGTAGCCATATGGTTCTTGTAATCATGACAGTGCATCTGCGCAACACTATGCAACCCTTCTGACACACCAGCCCCACTTTAAAGTAGCAGATGGGGGAAAAACTTTCATGGGGGTGAAGAGCAGGCAACCCGCTTTGAAAAATCTGCACTCGTGATTCTGCAACCCACAAGGACACAAGATTTTGGAAACTATAATGTCCTCTTTCTCAGCTGAAGGCACTGAGGGGTTATGAAAGCCAATCAGAAGTTATCATAATATTTTTGTAAGACGGTATTTTGTTGAAACCTAACAATTTTTTTTCTCAACTGCCATGTGGTTGACAGGATAATTCCACTCAGTACACAGCTATTTTAAAATGTTGCATTGTTGCAACAAACAATTCCAAGAAATACTGGTTCACACTAAACACTAAACACACAGAAAATAGTGGTTTACAATCATGTGAAATAGCTGCTGTCATATGGCTCTGTAATGCACTATTGAGACAGTCGAAGACCAGAATCCAACCCCCAGCACATACAGACAGTTGAATCAGCTACCAATATTTCATACTATTGTTCACTGTGTTTTTTAATTTTTATCTTTACAACAAATGTAAGTGAAGTTAGGAAGTCTTAAATCTACAAATGTTTACTGAAGACTACTGAAGAACATAAGGATGGGGATTCGTACTGAAGTCCTTCCACCTCAGTGTGGAATGATGAATACATCCACATAGATGGGCAGGAGAATGCAAACACACAGTCTCAGTACAAACACAGCAACTCAGCTTCAGTTCAGAAGCTGGAAAGCCTCATTTATCTAAGACACAAGGCATTTTACCTTGGGCATAGTGCCACACAACAGGCTAGTGGTTTCCAGACTGGGACTGGCTCACATATAGTATGTTCAGAGCATGCGCAGAGGGAGCTTGCATCTGTCTGCACCTGTCTGCACAGACATTCTCCTGGAGCATGTTGGCACATTATCTGTGTTTATAAACATGGATAATTTGAACAGTAATAATCTCAAATATATAAACCAGAGGCATTTTACCAGGCATCTGAGTTAACAAGTGCTCAGCAAAGTAGTACCGAAATGTGATGCTCTACCAATAGGTAGGCTATAAGGTTGCCTACATCCTCAGTAATTAACTTCAATACAGAGGGAAGACCCAATGCTTTGTATTATTAATATGCAAAATAGAGGTACAGGTTCTGACAGAGCATCTGAAAAAACCAAAGCAGCCTCTTTTACTTGTGCGTGGCCTAGAATACCACCAAAGTTATAGCTTCTCTATGGAAGATATAGGTTGAAAAAATACAGTGCCTCACTGGAATGGACAAAGTAAATCAAGAAGTGCAAGAATTTATGCAGCAGCCTGTGTGGACAGACCTGAAGCTCTACATTGTCATATATCTTTTATTAGATACCACATGCAGGTCTATCTGTGTCTGTGATAGCTACTCATCCTTATCCTTGAAATTCCCTATGGAAGAACCAAATCTGATGAACAGAAGAAATTTACTTTAGCTACCCAGTGATTCTGCTAAAAATCAATATTCCTGTTTTTGCAGGAAACGTGATTACCTGACCTCTAGGAGAAAGGCTAAGGTGCCAGCAAAACAGCAAGTAAAAATGACATTCTCACTAACAATATGAAGTAAACTTCACTCAGACATGTAAGGAGGTAGCAAGGTCTTCACCTAAATCTCTCAGGTGAGTAATACACATCCATTTTACTGAAAATCACCATTCATTTCTGTGCCAGGATTTTTGAAAATCAGGAGCTGAACTGGCACCAAAAATAACATACAATCTGTTATACTCTTCAGCTAGCATGTTTAAGAGTGTAAGCATAATTTATAATTCCTAATTATCTAGTGTGTCAGGAAAAAAAAATGACTATCCCAATACAGTACTATAGAGATGTTATCAGTATTTCCAGCCAAAATGTCTCCTTATTGTTTAATAAATTATGGTAATAAAATACATTTTAAAATAATTTATTAAAGCATTGAATTAAATGACATTCTTTAACAGTAATATTTATAAAGAGTAATCCTTTTTGCTATTCGCAGTTTTTCATCTCTCTTTTGGCAAACTAATCTGTTATACAAATACCAGGGTAGTACTTTTAGCACCAAGAAAAATCACTCCAACTGAACATGGTAAAATTAGGTAAACTCTCAGTTTAATAAAATGCATGTTAAATCAAACAGCATTTGCTCCACACCGATAAGTAATCTTCACACTTTTTTTTTTTTTACTTACATAAAACAGTTAGCAGCATTCCTCATCTAAATATCCTCCACTATAAATGGGTGTTCACAAGAAGAAAGAAAGAGAATTCTTCCCCAGAAAAGCTAAACTCTGGAAATGAAACTTCTCAGCTGACAAAGCCAGATTACATTCTACTTCATAGCAAACACACGCTAGTCTCCTTTACAAAAAGTGAATATAGCAGTCTCTTGATGGTCATATTTACAGCAGTGAGATCTGGGCTTAATGTATTAAAGATTCCAGTGAGAAGTACCAAGTTGCACAAATATATTAATATATGTCATGTCGCTTCGTACTAAAACATAAAAGTAAAGAGGAAAGGTACAGTCCATTCCCAATAGCCAAGAGCTTTAGCAAGCAGGAATCCATCCCAAACTATCTGCAATTCCACACTAATTTTTTCATTAACTACATGGATGATGGACTAGCAAATTTTCCTTTTGAATTTCAGAGAGATTTGAGACTGAGAGGACCTTGAAGTGCAATGAAGACAAGAATTAAAAGGTCACGACAAACCAAAGAAGCAGTATGTAAAACTAAGGAGGAATTCCTTATTAACGATCTGTTGTGAAAAAGGCAAACATCATACTGGAAAGTATAAACAGAAACAGACTGCAAGACAGAAGTGAGTCTTTTGATCTGTGTGACTTCAGAAGAATCTCAGCTGAAATACTGAATCTGGATATACCATTCAAGAAAAAGGTGAAGACTGTTCAATGGACAGCAACAAAAACACTCAGAAACAACTGACAAGAAAACATTGACAGAACTACAATAAATTGTCTATGAGCTATAACATGCTAAAGAGGACATAAAGTGCTATGTTAGGGTGAAATAGAACATTTTTTCCTTGTCCACATCATGCAGAATGAGAGCCAACATCTAATGACAATGACAGGTAATTATTAAAAGTATTAAGTACTGGAAGAAACTGCTGGGGAAAGTTGGGCAAAAGTTTGTTAGAAACAATTCAGGCATTGTTGATCTTGCCCCAGAACATGATCTTACCAGTAACCTGATTATTCAACAGTTTGAGCGGATTTATGCTGTGTCTCATTTAAGACAGTACTCCTTTGAGTTAATGTCTATGTTTTATCTGCTTACACCATATACCCGCTAGCTTTCCTATGACTAGAAAGACAGACCTTTTACATTTAAATTTCTACATCTATTTTAAGAGCTTTACAAAACTTCAGAATGATCAAGTTTTTGCGAAAAATACCTGTTACAAGGAGAATAACTTCATACTGCATAGGCCATTCCTCAGTGACAGTGTACAAAGGTACCTTTCCTTGGAGGATTTACCAACTATTAATCCGATACAGGACAGAGCTTTTCAATTTAAAAAAAATAAATAAATCATATAAAACTTTTTGTAAAGTGACTGCTAGGCATGTGAAAGTCTAATTTGAATTAACCTATATAGAGCTGAAGGAAGCAGATGATAACAAAGCAGCTCAGTTATAAATGTAACCAAACACCTGAAAACTGCAATCTCATAGATCTCTAGCAATACACAGTATGCATTTGTAAAAGCATCTGTCTAGAGTGAAAAAAATTACTTAATATGAAAAGGAAGCCTTAGCATGCTATAAGGGAAGATAAGATAATGCAAGAAGAAATAAATCCATGAAAGACTCTGCTGAATGCCAAACTGAAAAAGTATATTGTATACAGTATTTTATCAAAGTGCAGCCTAAACAAATGTCAAATGGAATAATTTCTTTAACAAATATGGGCAACAACTGAGAAAAAAAAAAGGTTGTTCACTAGCATATATTTAGTCAAGATTAACTATGGATAAAAGAATGTAGTAAGAACAGATTTAATAACCCTAAACTGTCATTCAGCTTGTAGGAGGTATTCAAGATATAGCTAATAAAACACAAAAAAATGGTTCTAGCCACCCACAAAAAAATTCTCACTAGTATAAAACACTGAAGGATGGCCACTAAGATAAATGCTTTCTTTTGAGAGCTGCCTTGCAGTTAACCTTCTTAAAGGGTCTCCCAGGAACCTCTAATCATAATACATTGCATTGCCACTTATCACAGTCAATTTAGAAGTGAATTCTGTAAACACTCCTGCTTTACTCCCCACCTCTTTTAGTCTAAGAATAATATTCTGAGCTTTAATAAAGGAACTCATGACAACTTTTTGGGAGGTGGAATGAGTTCTTAGGAACCGTCCAATTGTAATCTAACTGAATTCCTGGATTTATAGGAACAAGATCTTCTAACAAGAACTTTTACTGTCTTTTCTACTTAAATCGTTCTTCAAAAATACAGAAATGCAACTGAACAAGTCACCATTAAAGTTACATCAAGTCAGAAATGTTTGAACTAATGATACATAGTAAAGTACTCAGGCAGCTTCTCACATGCTAATCATACTGAAGGAGAAAAAAAACAGCTCAATCAACTTTTTCCCTTTAATTATTGTTTTCTTTCCCTCATGACCCCCAGTATTCAACCTTAGGTTCAGTAGGAGGTGACTAGAGATAGACGGTGATGAGAGATCCTGTTTGAAACAGCTTCTCTCTGTCACTCCTAAAGCAAATAAATGGTCTGTTAAAACATGCTGTTAATCCATTATGGATGTGCACGCATCTTAGAAAATAAACTTCAGAACATTATTAGTATTTTGAAGCTTTTTCTTTAGAAACAAAAACTGGCCACAAGCATGACATTTAAAATCTGCATATTCGATAACAGAGTTGTGTGACACATTTAAATTCAGTCACTATAGATCTTAGGCAATTTTCCTGAAATCACATTTCTGATATAAAATTTCACGGCTGAACATACTTTGCAAAAGGCATAATTCTTAGTTCAGTTCTTTTGAATGAACAATTATTCTGCACTCTTTTCAAACAATAAATCCTTTTGAAATATTTTCAGAAAGAAAATTACCATGAAATAGCCCTTCAGATCGTTCCAGTGCCCTTCTGGCAAGCAGAGGGGACCAGATACTCCACAGTTCAATCACAGCAAGCAGCAGAGGACTGCTCCATTAACTATGGGATAGAAATACAGGGGTTCTACTCTTACATGCCTAGTTCCCCAGTCCAACCCACCAAGCACTTTTCCTCATATTATCTGACTATCAAACCTTGAATTTGCCATCTCATCAAGCCTTCCCCTGGAGGCATCTGTGAGGTGTAAGACACTGTCTCTGTCCCTAACCCTAACTCTTGCAGCCATTAGCTGCATAATTTCATTAGGCAATAATCAAGAAGAACAAGGATGAAGGAGCTCTCCTTCATGTGAAATCTCAGAGCAAATGGAAAGAAGGAAAAGAAAGGACCTGATTCCAAACAATCACAAAGGAATTAACTGAAAATGCAACATTCTTATTCATTTTCCCCCTTTTCTTCCCTAGTTTTCCTCCCCCATGTTTCATTATCTCCATTACTACTTCCATCACTACATCCCCCAGTAATAGTAACAGCTTTGTCTTCAGACTGAAAATTTAAAATTCTTTTTCTTCTGCTTATCAGCAGTTGCTAAGGTGTGTATATGTTTTTTTTTTTCTATTAGGCAAACAAAAATCATCTATATAGGTTTATGTTAGAGCAATTTTAAAGGCAAAGAAGGAACTTGGTGCCCATCTTTCGGTACTAATTTTCCAGTAAGAGGCAGGCACTCAACTGCCCCTTGAATTCTCTGAACTTTTTCAAGCCCCATAACATTGAACTTCTGAAGTCTTGATGATTTATGTTTTGGAAATGACAGATAAGTAAAACACCCACTCAGAAAAGAGACACACTGGTGAAACCAATTACATTTGGTTTCATAGATCATATGAAACCACTACATTCAAACAGACAGCACTGCTCGCTTGTGAGGAGAGATAACACACCTCAGACTGCATGAGAAATATAGAGGGGAAAAAAGAATTCATAAAATTCAAAATACAGCTGAAAAAGTTTAATGATGACAATTATTTCTGGGTTTTGCAGCTTTTTACTAGAATTGTCTCCTACTGTTCACTTGGGTTAATACGATTCTCCAAAGGAACGAAAGCAAAATATGGTTAAAATAAGTCTGCTTATTTTATGCCATACTGCAATACAGTGGAAAGGTGGGGACCACTAAGAACAAGAACAATGGCATCTGGATGCATGGGATTGTGTTACAGCAGAACACAGTGCTGCACAGGGTCCACATAAGTTAAACAGGAAAACAAAACTACAGTTAATCTGTCACTGTCAGCTTTCTCATCCTTCAACGCTGGTTTTTGTGTTTATAGAAGACAAAGATAAAAGTACTTTGCAGGATGAATGGTTTGATCTCTAGAACATAGATCTCAGTAACATTTTAGAACTAGCAAATATTTAAGCTTGTAAAATATTATTAAAAGTTACTATTGTTTTAATGTAATTGCAAAGAATTTAAAATATTTGAGTCAGAAAGATGTAAAATTGAGGTGGAGATAAAAAAAACACCTTCTGTTAAGTGTATTCTGTTCATAATTTTGAAATGAGAAAATATTCTGAATAGATGTTTATCAGAAATTAAATTTTGGTTATGCTAAATAAGAAGTGGGGCATTCTTTCAACAAAATGTTCCTTCTGCAAATTTAAAGACACTAAAATCTTCTGTTTCATTACTTCCCATTGGAACTTGAAGGAAATAATTGCTCTAATTTCGAAAAGTGACTTATGCTCCTCCTTCTCATTTCCATGATGTTACATGCCTCCTTTTGAATAAGATATAACAAACTCATAAAACTGAAAGTAGAGCACTTAAAATTTAAAGTAAATCACAGAAGGATTAATTAATTTTATTTTGAAACAACATATAGAAATACTGGAATGCAATCCAAAGTAAAAAGAAAGAAAACTGAAAATGTAAGATTAACAAAATGCACTCTCATGGCAGTGCTTAATTTGTATTTGATAACTGATTGAGAAACTAGTTTAAATGCTCACTTATGAAAAACTACTGTGTCAGAGATCATTTAAACAGTGTTGTATAGTTTCTTGTAGCCATAAAAGTATCTCAGAATACAATTCTGTATGTTAGGCTTAGAGTAAGAAATTCCTGAGAATTTTGAAACCTGTCCTTCCTCCATCAGGCTGACATTTAATATTTTAATTATTTTAATTTAGATCTGTGGAGTAAGAATCGTCATTACTATTACTAACATGCTGGCATGCATTACTTATTACTATATTTCTGAATGCTTTGTTATAATGGAAACCATTGGATTTGCATTTCTGATCAAACAGAAAACCAAGTATTACAATAACATCACTAATCATTTTTGTGAACATTTTTTTAGTCAAACATTTAAAAAAGGTAACTAATATAATTAAATATTATATTACTTATTTGAAACCTAACAGGACATCATTCCTTGAAGAACACAAAATATAAAGGCCTAAAAGCCCTTCGTAGGAAAATATTTATTCAAACATTGCCTCGAGGATATTACTTCAGTGAAAAAAAAATTCCTTTTTAACAAAATATTGCAAGCTCGAAGTATAGCATATGAGAACAGTAACTTTAAAATAGAAAAGTATCAGTAAAGACAATGGAAGCCTATAACAGGCCCAACATATTGTTGAAGGAAGAACAGAGGGAATTAGACAACAGCACAGAAATATTTCTCTAATTAGTATCTTAGAAGATTGGGAATGAAAGAGATAGGATACCACATGACATTATTTAATTATACAACTTCCTTGCTAATGGAGCAATTCATAAGCATTGCCAGGAGCATGAAGACCATCATATGATTCAACTTTGCATAAAGAAGTTTGTTCATTGATCTTCTTTGGTGGGTTAACTATTCCAAAATTTGTTTCAGATCAAGGACGCATATGTAGAGTCATGGAGCTCTAAGCTGATTTCTGTTGACTTTCAGTGAAGACAGTATGTACTGACTTTCTCAGAGAAGATGCAAGAGTATCAGAGTGAAGGTATATTGCCCATCAGGATGGATGTTTGAGTAGCAATAATAATCAATGCAATAGAAATCTGTAGTTGAATATTTTAGGACAGTTCCATAACAAAACTTAGCTTGATAAAAAGTTAACTGCTTATATGTTATGCTAGACTAACAGAACTAATGGATGATGTTCTGAATTAATCTGAATAATATTTTAGACAGTCTTCCAAACTGAAGGAATTCTACTGGGGCAAAAAAATGAGTCTGCTTTTGAGCTAAGATTGAGTTAGCTGAAATTTACTTCATAAGTGTACAACAAAGTGATTTAATCCATACGACTACAATCAATTACTGAAAAGTTGTTTCATTATACTTTTTTAAATTATTACTGTTAGTAATAGGAGTAAAATACTCTATATGGCACTAGTAGTATATATATTCATAGTATATTAGTTGAGCAGGTTAACCAATTCGCTTCTCCTTTCATACCAAATTTTGTATTTAACTATTTGACTTTCCTTAGACCTCTCCCTTGGTCATCTACGTGTATGTCAGAAGGTATCTATTCTATTTGGGTACTCTCGGGGTTGTGTTCAAAATACATGATTGAGGAGAATCTTCTTGGTGAGAGGGATACTAGAGCTCTTCTGAAGAAGCCACCAAGCCTGTAAGGTGGGGCATGGAAAGAAGATGCACTACAGATAGCAGGTATGGTAGAGTAACAGGAGACATAAAAATACTTCTGAGATACTAGTGGGAATAGAGTTTGCTGATACTCAGTCATTGAGTTAGCTGAAAAAGGAGCACTTTTGCAGGGACAGAGTTACTCATATTTGATTTCTATTATATAGAGAGCAAAATATAAATAATTTTCTGATGAGACATTCCTAGTTGTTTTTATTATTACTATTACAAAGCTAGATTCCCCCCACCTCCCAACCCCAAATCTTAATTACCTTTTGCTCATCTTTGAGGAGCTGTAAGGCGAAAGTAAAAAAAATTGACCCAAGCCAAAATTATCTCCCAGTTGTAGCTCTGTCACAAGACATTAGACTATCAGACACTTCTGGACGAAGTCATTCAGTCATGTCTCCATCAACCATGGAATCTGAGATCCATCCAGATGGCACACAGCTGATTCTGCTCATCAGTTATACACATATATGTTGTCTGTACAACTGTAATCTTCACAGTGACAGTGGAGTAACAGGACTGCATATACTGATTTTGTATATACTTTCACATCTTTTCTCCCTCTTGAAGAATGTAGCATCTTTCTCCTAATTCTTTCAAATTTTATATTCTGGAAAACAACAGGAGTTAAAAATGCTTCCCTCCTACCTCACTGTAGCTGCAAGATTTGCCAAGTCTGAATGAACCACTACACTCTGCATCTAACCAGGAGGATACTGATGAATTTTCTGTTAGAAATAAAATATGGTGAGTTCAGTGTGCAAAGTTTATTTTAAGGTAGGGCTTTAGGAAATAAAGAAGTGATCTGAAAAGCCATCAAAAAACTAGTAATACTTTGAAAAATAAAACACCAAAATACTATCTAGATGTTATTTTTCAACATTTCAATGTCTGTATATTAGAAAAATAAGCAACTCTTTTTCAGAACACTGGGTAAAGAGAAGTTTATAGTCTTACTATATTTTAAGAACTCTTTTAAAAAGTCAACAAAAACTACAGAAGGATTAGGATTTGGTAGTACAACGTAAGAGCATCACACAGAATCCAAATATTTTCAATTTTCAGTTCTCTTGTTCAAAGCTGACATTCATTGCTGATTATATTTCAACACTGAAAACTGGAAAATATTCAGTTCACATAGAAAATTCATACAATTCCTAGTGATAATTTGACAAGAGGTATGTTTATCAGAACATTCAAATTAACGAAGGTTTTCAAATTGTCTGTGGTACGGTCAAAAACTATAACTTCCAAAGCTTAACATGTGGACAGTAAGTATAACAAAAATCAATGGAGCTTTTTGAAAATAATAGCCAGTCAATTTGAACATCAAAAGTTTGCTTAGAATCAAACAGAGGACACTTACTGAGGCCTCTTCAAATCCATAGTTGATTTTTTTCAACTATGTACAAAACTGTAGACTTACCATAACCTTGGATGAGCACTATACTCCAAGACAACAGTAAAATGAGATATTCCTAAATAGGATTTTGAGTATTACCTGAATCAACAGCACATCTGGAAAGAATTGTGAGAGAAAGACCCTAAGCAGTTGCTATGGAAAATACTCTTAAATTGCTTTCTGGGTGGCCTTGTGACTCATACAGATATTACAGTCCATTTCAGGATGAACCAGTAGTAGAAGGAGGAGTGCTGGTAGAAGCAAGGACTATCACTGTGAGAAATGAAACAAAAGCTGTTAACTTCTGCACTGAGCAGAGATTCTGTACAGGTGGTAGATGATAGTTCATCAGCAGTTCAAAGTACCCAGAACTAACCAAATCAATGTTTAGACAATTTCACACAAAAATAGCTCTAGGATTCTTTTTTAATGTTGTGCAAATGTACTGGTTAATCAGTACAAATGCAGGTAGCTATGCAGGTAGCTACAATGTTGAAAGTACTATTCAGGACAAAACAAGGTGCACTATCTTAGAAACAACAAAGACTTGAATTATTCCAGGAATTATTTCAAGTGTAATAGATCCACATTAACTGATTAGAGCATTATTTACACTTTTTTTTTTTTTTTTTTTTTTTTTTTTTTTAT
>JACDJE010000103.1:1295192-1353719 GCA_016647715.1 Pavo muticus | reverse complement strand
AAAAAAAAAAAAAAAAAAAAAAAAAAAAAAAAAAAGGTTTTAAAGACTAGGAAACACTACAACATTGAAAACATTAAAAACTACATTCAAGCAGTAAAAACAGGGAAAGACATAATTGTTTTGGCTGGTCTGCTCATGTTTAAAACTGAATACTGCTCATGATTCCATAAGTAAGGTTGACTTAAGCTTATCCTTAAGGCAGAGATTCATATTATTTAAGAAGAAAAGAACAAAGTATATTTCTCCTCAAATTACTTCCATGCTTCTGAACATTAGTGGAAGTTACTTTGTAATGAACAATTACTAGCAGCTACAATTGTTTGGGAGGAACAGAGTGCATATGATGTTTATAAAGGCTGACATATTCAGTTCACATTTACAGGAAGCAGACTAGCTTGAAGCAAGAGAGCTGAAAAGCAAGGAACGTAACATATCAGTGCCGACTACATAAGCAAAAAATAAAGTGTAGTGTATGGGAATTTAAATTCACATATGCTGGCAATATCTCATAAATAATTAATTTCTTATGTTGTCTAAGAAGTCACTGTCTCAACCATTTGTATTTTAAAGGGAAAATTATTTGTTCTACCCCACAGTTAATACAGTTTATAAGATACATGCACTTTATAATAAAAAGAGGAACTGCTAATTGACATTTTCTATTTTTATTTAAACAGGTAAAATAACTGCTACAAGTTATAACAAAATCCTAAAAAAAAAAAAGCCTGTGAATTTTTGTTAGGCCTGGAATACTAAATGAATGGTAATGTTTTGAAGCCCTTAACATCCTATTGTAATGTATGTTAACCTTTTCGCAGCTAAAAGTCTCTTAAAAAGTAATGTCTCATTGTGTGATCCACCTTGACATTCCTCCCATTCACACCCCTGGGCTGTTGCTGCCTGCCTCCCTTCTTAGTGGGTACTGCTGCCACTTCCATGTAATCCCACCACTTCTGCATCCTGCAGTGGTGCCAGCACTGCTGCTAAGCCAGGAAGCTGGCTAGCCTGAATCTCTGCACTGTGCACCCCAGCATCTCCGGTTCCAGACAGTTGATACACAGATACACAAATTGGACACACATAGAACCTACCTGGCAGAGTGCATTTGTGCAGTTTACTTTGTGTACCTCATCATTAAGTTTATGCCATTATCTGGTAACTAAATATCAGGTAGTCATAATACAGTCAACCAAGTACATGGAAGCCCCATCAGTGTCAGCTGAGAACAGCTCCCAGAATCCAATGCTGCACCTAAAAGTGAACAATCCTCAGACTTGAGATAGACAAAACCCCAACTGTGCCCCAACCTCCTTTCAGGAAACAGCTTAAATTCCTCACAGGACCAAGGCATAGGCTTGCATTCATTATTGCGCTCATGTCAAGAGAGGCCTTAGTTTCTCAAGTGACAGAACAGTCTCGGCAACGATGACTTTTTCCAAGTCAGCAAAGAAAGGATTTCTAAAAATGATTACAGCACCTCACTGGTGATATGTCAAAGGTGTTGATAAAATTTTCTGGCTAAAAAGCTGCTGCTTTCATTTTCTAAAGATGGATCTAACACTAAAATAATTTATTCCAGCAGTGAAACCTTAGCTGCTACAGGACAGGAGAGAACAAATGTATGTCAGCTACCTAAAGAAGAAATAGCCTTAAACAACACTTACCACCTCATAGATCAATTTTTAGCGAGCTTGACGGTGAACTACTCAGACTCAGTACTTAAACACAGAAACAGGAAAACACCAAATAACAAATTATTTCTTACTATACATGTGATAATACAAACCTAAGCGTTTTTACAAGAGCTGTAACTCCTTTAACCTACTAAATAAATAAAAATGAACGCATCCAAAAACTTTCACTTTTTTTTTTTTTGATGGGGGAATGCAGTTCCCCTTTGCACAGAAACTAAAATGGTGGGAATTCTACAAATGGTGGTGGAACTCTTGGACCTAGCAAATACTGCTTATTCCAATCCACTAAGACCGCATTTAGGAAATCTCACTAACAAAAATATTTTAAGTAAATCTCATTACTTATAGATTGTGCCATTACCCAGAATAAGGTCACAACTTCCAGGTATTGCATGATTATATGATAATGAAGATAAACATAACCATAGCTCTCAAGAGTCAGACAAGGTCAACCAAGCAGAATGCCCATAATAACACAGGAAATAAGGGAGCTTGCTGGCAGGCCTTAGGGCAACCAGATAAAACTCACGCATGAGAAACAGAAGTCCTTTGCTCATTGCTTGATATAACAGTGGCCCACAGGCCTGAGAAAATGTTCTTTTGCCGTCTTCTCTAGTCCTAACCATAGTAATAATGAGCTAACCTAGTACACCAGAGCTTGAGGTAAAGATTAAGTTTAGCTTGAGGTAAAGATTAAGTTTCATATTGCTCCTGCCAGGAATCCCAGAAAAATTAACAGAATGTGAGTATAATAAAATAGATATATTGAGAATTCCAGGCCTGATCTTTTCCTATTCAATACAGACAAGCAAAAGTATAGCTAACCAAACCACAGCAACCCTCAAGTGTAAACAAAATCCAGCTGCTAGATACGGTCCAGGTCTAATTCCAAAAAGGGACCCCAAGGAGTCTTCATAAGGTCACCATGTGGTATTAATTGGTCTAATGTGTCTTTCCAAACGCCTTTTTTTGTCAAAGTCTTGGTTCCCAGTGCTACATCTAGACTGTACAGCTGGTGCACATTATTCTTCAACTCATCCAGATTGCAGGCCTGGTTTTTACAAGGTCATAGGATCAGAGGGCACAGCAGCTCCCTTCTAACTTATATTCTAGAGATTCTTTCATATAGAAGTTAAGCATAAAGGTGAGTTGATGAGATTAAACACTCTTCATACCGCTTTAGTTCAGAGCTATTCTTGGTTCTCACACCTTCAGGACTGTTCATGGACAAGAGACTCCCATTGGAAAGTGCAAAGCTCTGTTTGAAGGAACAAAATCTTTTGAGGTGCCAAAGAGAAAGACCTCATGTGTCTAGTTCATCCTGCTTCTGGCTTTGTCTTTCCCTCGAAGACTCACTAGAGAAAGTATGCCTCACTTGAAACAAAATTGGACAGGCTATATTTCCAACACAGACTCTCATCGACAATGGAGGCCTCACTCTGGACATGCACAGTTCAAGTGAAAAATGTGGCCTTTCTAACAATGCAGTTATTCTATGCATCTGACTACACAAAACGTGCAGACTGTGGAGATACCGGCAATGGAATGTGATAGATGTCTGAGCGGGAGCTTAGGTATGAATCAGTGCAGTATGAAGAAAGTCAACGAGTTGCTTCACATTAGCATAATTAAGGGCATCTTCTCCTAGAGTCCTTTCCCTCCATTTTCTTAAGCATAGTGGGATGACATGGGCCTAATTATACACCGGTATAACCAGAGTTTACTATTATATTCTTAAAGAAAAAGTGAACTCTAAGGTTAGAGGAAGAAGTCACTGTTACAGCTAGTAATTATTTAGTAATATATTTAGTAATTATTTAGTTGATAAACTAAAACTATTACATTTATAATGAACTGATGTTTTCAGTCCAACTCAAAATACTTTTACTTTGCAAATACTAATATTACCATCTTACATTCACTAGCAAATATTTAGAGACCATACCTCAAGTAATAAAGAAAAAATGCTCTGAGATTAAAAACAGCCAAACATGGGTTCCCTTTTCACATAGTGTATATCTGGCCAAATGTGTTTGGAGTTATTCAGTTTTATTGCCTCTTCTTATAATATTTCAACTCCGTGTAAAGTTAAGTCAAAATATTTATGGGCATTTATGAAATATACAAACACTGCACCAGAGAACAAAAATTAAAAGAAGTATGATAGACCTGATAAAAAAAATACACTGAAAATGTTAGTTACAACCCAAACCAAGGATATCTGCAAGCTACAAATTTACACTTCTTCACTAACTTGAAATGATGAGACCCACAACTGCAGTAGTGAAAATATTATTGCTTCTGTAAACTCTAAGCTCAAGTATAAAGTAGATATGTAATCTTCAACTCCCTAAACACTCCAATTTGGCCACTAAAGATGCTGTTTTACATTTCCAAACATTTTCCCCTGTCACTACTTTTTATACTTCAGTTCTCAGGTTGTAAGTATTTGTTACTTGCAAAGCAGCTCCTTTTGAACACAGAATCATGGGAGGCATTTGTTACTAACTGCTAATGCAGCCTGCCAAACAAAAACTCCCTGCTGGTGACATGACCACCTAGTGACCTCTAAAAATGTTTTAACAATGTGAAAAATATCTCCCTCTTGTAGGAAACAGCAATTTTTTAAATTAAATGTACATTGAATGTTCGCTTACATACAGATAAATGGTATTCAGAGTCACCTTCTCTGTTTCCAATTTCAATCTTTTGAAACCCAGCCCAAACCTAAATAAATAAACGTTGATACTAAGAGGAAACTAAGAGCTCAAGAGCCTTGTGATTTCACAAACAGCTTTTTTCCATTTTCTAAAATCTAAACTTCGAGCCAGACATAGAACAGGTAATGAAAAGAAACAACTTTGGCAGCCCCTATGTGTGTCTAAGCTGAAAATATGTCAGGCAAAAATAAGTGGCTATAATTTGGCAGATTTAAAGTCTTTAAAAGTTTGCAGCTTGCTAGACTGTTTTTTTTTTAGCATGTAAAATTTGTAAATTGAAACACTATAACTGTGTTGAAAAGTGACTGCTACATAATGCCACCACCATCAAACTTTTAAACATCGTTTTACCATTATCTATCTTGTATGCACAATAGCATCACAAAGAGCAAAAATAAATTGGGATATATAATAAACATTTTATGCTTGAATAAGCTAGATTACTTTAACAGTGTCCGGGAAACTAAGTTGACAGGACATTGATAGCTTTCAAGTAAATAGCTTTTAGATCATTATATCTCATCTAAATAATTTATTCCTGTTTGGAAGATGCTGGCTTTGGAAAGAATACTACTCAATGGCCTTTTTATAAAGTAGAACAATTTTTGGAATATTTAAGTTAACTTGTAATTACTTCAGATCACTCACAGAGGACAGGTTTGCCAATCTCACTGTGTTAACATTTTACTAATTTAATAAGAATAATAAACTAGTTAAGGTTCAAGTCTTGAATAAAATAGTTTTGGTAAAAGTCTCCTACCCACGGCTGTTTGAACCTCTGTTACAGTCCTATAGCAGGTTAAAATAGGTTCAGCAAGCTAATGCTGCAAAACTGACAGAAGTCATGGCTCCTTCCATGTCACTGACATGACTGAACACAAGCTCTAGTATGCCATATAAATTAAAGGACTTTACTTCTACTAAAAGAAAACATTATGACTTTTTCCTCTATTTAGGCTTTGAGTGAAAAGTCACAAGAGCTGAGATTTTAGAGCTGAACAGCTGAAATACCAACATCACACAAAATGCAATGTAACTGCTCAGGAATCCTGGGTAAACTGAGTAAACTCCACGTTGCATCAACGTGATATATCAATGCACAAGGTCATATATTTTCTAAGTTTCTTAAGTATGGCTTTCAAAAACATTCTACCATGCTATCTAGCAGTCACCTTCACTATAAAGCTGGGATAATTTTATTTCTGGAGTCAAGAGAATATTATTTTTATGCAGATAATCTATCTCAGCATATAACAATCAGCAATGTACTTAGATTTTATACATTTTTAGTGAGTGCAACTACAGATAAGTAGATATTAAGATCTCCTATGTGAGGAAATCCTATAAAACATTCCAAAACCTCATTTTTCTAAACCTTTCTAGTAGAATACACTGCACATCTACTTTTTGTTCCAAAGAGAAATGTTTCTTACACTCGCATTTAGTAATTAAAGCAACTGTCAAAAAGTAAAAGCATATCAATCCAACTCTGAATAACAGAACAAAATGTTCTTCACAAGAATAAGACCCAACATACTAAATTATTTCTTGTCTTCAGCCCTGACCAAACACTACCGTCATCTGCATAGCCTTACGCGGGCTCCCAGATCAGTCTGGAAGCGGTCTAGAGCAAGGTGCTCACCATTTAGAGGCACTCTTTCAGACAGCATACAGTACAGACATCTCATATAGATTGTAAGATAAATACCTCATCTTATTTGCATACAATGGCAAGGAAGACTTGTAAAAATACAATTGTATTAACTGGTTAAAAAAACAAAAAATCAACTATACTGCAAAACTTTTTAACCAAATTAGAACCTGCTGCCTTTGGTGAAGTGATGCCCTTTTTCTACTGATATGAGAATATATTCACAGAGCCAATTCTCACCTGTAATGCAAGGGTGCTTTTATATGTGAGGTACTACAGTTTACACAATGTGTCTTAGATATTTTGTACAATTTGATGACAATCACAAGGACCATCCTTGTTCAAACTTATTGGTCTGGTATATAAACCTTGCACTCAGTCAGACTAGCTTACATTAAACATGGTTGTGCTTATATTTACTGACGCAAAATAAATTTAAAAATGAAGGAGCATGCTTTAATGTTTTTGTACAACTACTTATATGCTTTCTGACATTATTTTTCTCTGCACAGTTTCTGCATAGGTTTGATAACAAACTGGCACAATTCACCTCTCAAACTCCATCTACAACTAATGGTATTACTGACTTCAATACGTTATTAGTTTTCAGTCATCCTGCTACAGCTACTGCACAGGAAGAATTACTCAAAGTTTTCTTTCTTCTTCTTTCTTCACAACAGTGGGAGATATGCCAGCTGGGACATTTTAAGTCTCTTTCATTAAAAAAAGGTTAAGGTCAAAATAAGAATGATAAACATGGTAGTTCATCTTCTCAAAACTGAAGATGAAAGACTAAACAGAAGAGAATATTTTAACTTCACTAACTGTAAAATCTTTTTTTTTTTTTTCTTGTAGCATAATTAGAAGCAAAAACACTTGGGATAAAAACATTTTTCCTATAAGTACTTTTGTCTTTAAATGCACTCAGTAGTTAATTTAACAGCTATGTAAGTCTAAAGTTTACTATATGTTTTCAATTACCTAAATGACTGACACTTTCAAGTTTTATGGAGGATTATGAAAAGTAACACACTTAAAGAGAAAAGAAATACATTTTCCTATTGTAAAAGATAAAAGTTGAAAAGAGAACTTGCATTGTGTTTTGTTTAAATGAACTGTCCTTTGCCTAAAAAATTTGAAGAGCTACATCTTAGAATTCCTTGCCTATAGAAATATATTAAAATACAGTAAATCCCTACACTTTGGTTTCTGATACTAAAGTACATACTTTGTTACAAGAACACTGAAATATGTTTTGACTCACTTTCTTAAAGAAAAAACACCCAAAGGTTATCAGACAAATGGGGACAATAGATTAACTTCCAAAGAACTACATTCTGTTTCTTGTAAAGGAAAAGTAAATTTATAGCACATCAAGCTCTTATTCCCAAGTGAATATAATAACTGGAATCCAAAAGTCTAGAAGTGGTTACAAGTAGAGCTGGTCAAAGCATTTGTAATGAAACTTGAAACTAGGCAAAGAGATTTGAGAGGTTAAAAGGAGATAGGGTGGGAAGCTCACGAAGCAGACCTGTTCTCCCTCAAAACCAGAAGAAAAATCTTCAGTACAGTGAAAGCAGCATAGGTTGCATAAATTTGAAGTGACAGAGCTTTAAAGTGGGAGGATAGTTTGGGGGCTGGCAGGGATCTCTGGAGCACTACATGGGAACTGCTTTCTACCCAGCGTATGGTGTACAGTGGGAGGTGAAATATCAAATGGACAATATTAACTTAAATTTACCTCAAATACTGATGTAGTGAATTACCCATGCAAAGATAAGATGAACAAAAGACTCATCTAGCAATTTCCCAAATATACACTGCAGCAAAACCCCTCTTTTAACCCAAGAAAATACATATATATTTTTTTTAATATTCCTGTAAATAATAATTAAAAAAATGAGCTCATGGAAATTTTACTACATCTAGTAATATTCTTTATGGACAGTCACGTAGCATCACAGCATCACAGAGTAAAATGGCCACAAACAGCTGAGATACAACTTATTAAAGGAAGAGCGGGAGGTTTCTAGGTTAGCACAGTAATAAAGAAAAGATGGCTCAAAATGGAGCCACATGTCAATGGCCAAAAGCATAACTGTGTTCTGATTTGCATATCATGTACATTGGGATGACTAGCATCATACAAGGTGAAAAAATTGGTAACAATTTAGTCCCAAGCTTCCTCTTGGGCTAATTCCTGCAATGTGCTAAACACGAAGCAACTTTTGGGCTGATTGAAGGGGAAATCTGTGCTAATGCAAAGGGCAGAAATCCATTTAGTAAGTCATATATTTTAGACAGAGAACTTAACACCAATACTCCATGACCTGTGCTGGCTGCCTGCCAATTTTGAAGTGAGACGCAAAGCCTTACATTTGATCTACAAAGTCTTAAATGGCTTGGCACCTGCCTGCTTGAAAGATTCCTCCTTACACTTCCTTTGCACTGGGCAGCATTGAGACTGCTGCGAGAGTCTTCCCTATGGAAGTGTGAGTGTGTGGCGGGGGGAGGCAGGAAGGAGGAACACGGGTAAGGGAAGGAAAAAAAGCATTAATTGCTCTCTTGTGCAGAAAAAAAAATGTTCTTCTTGATGTGAAACAGTTCTTGAGGCTATGCTATAAAAGCCATCTTTTTCTATGGGTGCCTGAAGAGGGTATGAGTTTCTATTCATGACTATTTGATGAACGCATTAACTGTCCTGGCAAAATTTCCATCTGACTTCATGAATGGTGAAGTGACCCTGTGGTTTCCTCTATCCCTTGGCTTCACTTATGGCGTTTCCTTAAATAATTGTTAAAAAAAAAAAAAAAAACCAACAACAGCATAGTACTTGGAGTGATTCTTTTCTAAGCCATTACTAGACAGCTGTGTAATGAAAATAAAATAATAACAAGGCTTTATGTTATTATATGATGCCCTAAATCTGTGGAGAAAGGCAAATGGATGTTATTATATCTCCACATTTTTATCAGTGCTTCTAAGATACTGAAGTACTAAAGCATACCTTACTCTCAGTTTAGTAAAATCTCTACTTTCAGTGGTGCTACTCCGAATTTACTGCTGTTTTAAGGTTGAAGCATTGCACTTAATGTGAAGGTGGACATTATGATATAAAATAAATAATACAGCAATACTACATCTTGTCCACAACATCAACAAATACAAATTAAAGATTTTGTAACTGAATGTTCGGAATGATCCATGAATAGAAGATTGATTTTATGACTGCTTCAAAGACACTTTCACCATGTATCACATAATGCTTTTGTACACTTGTCAACCAGCTCTTATTTTAGCATATAAGTGGTTAAAAGGTATTGAATCACAAAAGTAGCCATAAAAATCTGTTGTTATTCAATATATTATTTTACACTATTTTTAAATATACTCTGGAGCAAAAGAGAGCAGAAATTTGCTACACTGTTAATATATGGTTCAGCTGTGAGACTACTACTGTATTCAAGCAATAGATCAAGTCTGAGAGATATCCCATTGGATATCCCTTTTAAATACTCATCTGTGATTTAATCTAGTTAGCCACAGGGCGTTAACCCTGGTCCACACAGAAGCAGGCTCACTGAATCTGCATTTGTCGATTTAAAAAATAAATCTTAAATAAAACAATCTAGAAATAACAGTTTGAATAATTTGACATGTACAATAAACACATAAAATGACTTATAATGGCAGGAAACTGAAGTACAGAGCAAAAATGAATTCAGGAGATACCTAGTCCTTTTACTTTAGGGAGTAGTAAAATTGAATCTAATTCTCTTAGAGCCAATGAGGGGGATTGCATGACTCAGACTTAACAGGGTGTACATAACAGGGGAAAGTAAGACTAGGATAAATGAAAACAAACATCAGGCATTTTCTTCATCTAGATATATTTCTGTTCTCCAAATTCTTTCCCTATAAACATGAATACAACCTAATTTTTCAAAGCACATCATATTATACAGTAAAATCATAATTGCATAGCAAGTGCTCAACTGGTTAATCTGCAATGAAAAATCATCTTACTGATCTCATCCATCTAAGACAGCAGTGCTGAGTGTACCTTTAACCGTGATCTAGCAAAACAGCTGCATTTAACTGAATGTGCTAAAAATTGTTGTTTAGCTCCAAGGATACGAAATCTTCACATCTACTTTACACACACTACCTTCTTCCTACTCTATGGAGTCAGTAGTATGAGTTAAATATGTATAATGCTACAATGCAGTAATAAAGCACGTATGGCATAATCTATTTTAATAATAGCAAACAGATTGTAATAAAGCAAAAAAAAATCAATAAATAAAATGACATCACTATTACAAAAGTTAAATGAATGCCAGTTCCAATTCAAATGTTTATTTTTGAAGAAGGAAGCTAAACAGAGTTCTGAAAATATTCTCAAAATTAGTGCCCAGGTCTCCTTTGGCTTATCTCAGTGTATTTTACAGAGAAAAGGAAAAACAATAATGAAGGAAGAAACTGACTTTACTAAAATCATTTTAAAATTAATAGTAATAATAAAAGGTAAACCTACAAATCAGGAATCACAGCGTTTAACTTTTTTGTTTCCCAGACAACAGCTTTATTCACAGCGGTCTCATTAGTACCACTGTCTGAAAGCTGTATCCTTACCTCAGATTAAAAGATAGTTTAAAAGAAAGTGAAAAACAGTTTCTTCAGTATTGGAAGATTAACTTCAATGTACAAAGTGAATATTGAAGATACCAGAAAATAGTGTTCACAGTGTCCAGAATACCTTGTACAGTAATTCCTGAAGTCACCAAATATTAGAATGAAGAGGACCGTCTAAAAACTAAGAAATGACTTCTTAGTGCTTCATCAGTAAAGTAAAAGCATAGTAATAGTAGCCATGCTATTCTGTGTGCTAATTAATCACTACACAGAAGAGGGAAAATAATTAATATGAAAAACTGTAAATACTTGTACTTCATTCATTGCTCTAGATGGCCCTGTTTCTCACAGTTCAGATCTCTACGTCAGAATCTCTCTCAGGATGTGCCATATAGAGCACTTGAGACATGTTCTGTCCAGTCAGTGGTTTTTCACTGCCATGACTTGGCTGCCAGAATTTCATCCACTATTCTGAATTTCCATCAATTCTCTATTCAAGAATTTCTGAAAAGAATTCGTCTTAATATGTAATATATTTGAAATATTTGAATTAGAGTATCAGTTACAATTAGCAAAAGAAATTTATCTATTTCTTATCTTTTAACTATTATGTCATCTATTATTATAACATTTTACAATTACAGGAGATAAATTATTACACAAAAGTGAGAAACATAATAAAAGTTACATTTATAAGCACAAGTCATAAAAGAAACAAATGACCCCAATAGCTCATTGAGTTGAAATCTGTAGAAAAATGAACAAAGCTGTAATCACCATTAGTGATTATACTCCAAGTCTATAGAGTCCTTATAAAAACATTTTCCTTAAATAAAAGCATTGAGTCCTGCAAGCTATAGAGTAGTCTGCTCCTGCTCACTAAAGCATTTCAACACATGCATTCTCATAAGCAAATTGGATTTGGGTTCAGCAGAACTATCCACATGCTTACTGCTAAGCACCTGCATAAATGCCTTGCTTGGCCAGGACAGTGAAATTCGTACTTCATAGTACTTGTAGGATTCTCCCTTAAATCTCCATCAGTTTGTGTTTATAGGGACTGGTAAAGGGTCACAAATACTCTGTAACATTCTTCACGTTCTCCAGAACCTTACTTATTCTGCAGATAAGAACAACTATCAATCTTTTTTTTTGCATTCTGATACTTCAATTCTATTCCTGGACTAAAAAGTACATTAGTGTTTAGCTTCTCTCTCACTAACACAAAATAAGTATTTCAAAGCTTTCTAGATGTTGGCAGATCCCTGGAAAGGACATGTTTATGTTTTAATCCACTTGGTACTGTAGACAGTAGTGTGAAAGAATTACCAAACAAAAGGGAGGAGTATGAAAGAATTAGCAAACAGAAGGGAGCAGGAGACGTTATATAGGGAATAGTAACAGGTAGGACATCAGGATAAATAAAATTCAAGAGTATAATAAATAATAATATATCCACAGCATTCTCAAACGTAGTCTTCTTTTAGTAAAAAAGTATTACTTTTAGTATGAACATACAGTCCCTATGATAGTGGTGTCTTCAATAGATTTACTTGAATTTTAAAGAGAACAGACCTGGAAAATGAAGTAATGTAGCGTGTTAAGTAAAGCATATTTTGAAAATTAAATCACTTATAATCTTTCACATGTCCAGTGGCAAACTTCACATCAGAAGGCACAAATGGCATTTCTGCCTTTTCCACAGTGAAAGTTAATTCAGTGTAACAAAACCACACACATATCAGATCCATCTGTCAGTGGTAGACCCACTACCAGTTTAAAAAACCTGGGGAGATACTACCCCAGGTATCGTTCCAAAATAAAGTCATAGTAGTAACAATTTCAAAGAGGTGGCAGAAACAAAAATTTGACATTGATGATGCCTGGCTGTGCACTAAAAATCAATGTACCTAAAGCAAACCAATTTTATATGAATAATAAATGGTAGCTTTTGATGTTGGGGCCAAAAGTTGAGTTCAAGGATTTGGGGATTTATTGCTACCTTAGATCAATTATACTGCACTACTTTTCACCTGGGCTTCACTGTAAGTCTTTCTTAAAAGCACAACATAAATCCATAATCCCAGTAAATTTAGAAACTTCTTTAGTTACAGTAATTCATTTCACCTTGATATAGTTTTTAAGTCTAGCAAGCCTTTACACTGACCATTAATTCTCAACTGGAATAACACAGTTGCTTATTTGAAAGTGTCATCTTGCAATTCTCTTCAAGCAACTGTAGTTTATGCAAAACTTTCCTGCGAGAATGATTATCCAGTCTATATGTCAGAGATCATTACTGCTCTGCACAGACAATTTATAGAGAAGCAGTGAATCAATTTTAAGATCTTCTGCTAACAGACAGTGCTCTGCTTGACCTTGCTCTTTGCTCTATCATGTTTACATTTTCTACTACAGTATGCCTCTAATCCCCAAAGTGTTCCTAAGGGAACTTTACTGTTTCTTAAGTCATGCTCAACTGCTGAACTTTGCAAAACACAGCCAGAGAACAAGAAATGTTTGTGAAATAACAAAAAAAAAAAAAAAAAAAAAACCTCTAACCCTCTTCCTTAATATTCTCCCAATTAAGTATTAGCTGACTTTTTTGTTTCTTAAAAGATCTAATTATGGAATTTTTCAATTTGTATTTTCCTCCTGTTAATAACTTCGCTTTCTGAAAGTTTATTGTCTCATTACTGTTTATTTATAAATTACTCACTACTACATTACATCATAAATAATTCTGGCATTAGAAATAATTTTAATTCACAGAAGTTACATATAGTATTCATCTGCAGCTCCCAGCTTTAGAACATAGATGTGACTATCTGGCCTGCTAAGTTCTAAGAATTGCACTGAACTCCAAGCTCTTTATGAGACAGACTATACTCTCCACTAACTTTTAGCCACCTTGTATATGTACGTTAAAATGGTCCTGTTTGTAGGAATGCTTAATGCAGTTTCATTATTAATCTTACTGTACTGCAAAAAAAATGTTGTATCAATGCCACTGAAGCCACGTGATAATCATAAAAATCCTTCCACAGATGATGCATCATATCTCTCAATTCTGATATTGCTGCACAAGTTAACATTATTTAGGGAGTTCAAAAATGTATTCTCAGTTACACTCTTACATATCTTCTATGCTCTATGTCTCTGTCTACATAAGCAAAAAAAAATCCAGGTTATCATAGAAATAATTATTGTCAACAGGTATTTGAAGTTAGATGATGAAAACAGGAAGATAACTCACCAGCTCATACAGTGCAGACATGGGATACTGGAGATGAGGTAATGAATCTTTGCTAACTGCAAGCAGGGCAGAGTTTTCAGAGAAAACTGAACAAGCAACATACATACTAAAGGAGAGCTAACGTGTCTGTGGACAGAAGGACCAAAAATTGTCATGCATCTTTCATCTCCTTACCTGTTCTCAGCTTTCTTATAAATTTCTCCAGAATGTAGTTTCACATTCACAAATCCAGTACTAGCTGGTCTAGTCTCAACACATCCAGTATTGTCTATTACAGTTAGAACATCAGGCATGAGGCCAATCACCTGCCTCTTGCCTCTGTCCAAGTTTCTACAAATGACTTTGGACAAGTTACATAATAGTGTGTCAGTTGTTCACAAAGTAGGGTGCTAGAAAATCAAAAGCTTTCAACTCAGTACTAGACCTTGTCTTCAGCTCTACTACCAAATGTTCCTGAGACTTTGGGTGGTTAGGGGACTTCTTCTTTGAAGGAACAAATAGAAGGTTACCTGGGTTCATAATTCGCTCTTTTATCTCCAGTGATAGATCTCATACAAGAACTTGCTCCTGGATAGTGGAGCCAAGGTATGAATTATGAAAGCTAGTGCTGATAATATTTTTAGAACATGACATGAAAGTTCCCCATCCTAACCCAGTCATTTTAGAAAATTATACTGAGCTGCTGATTGTTTAGATATGCACACAATTATTTAAATCTGGCTCATCCCTTTATGTATCATTTCTAATCTACAAAATAGGAATCACATTAGGCATGTTGCAAAAGTAACTACATCGATGTTATCGTGATAGGTGTCATAGCAATTGCAAAAAATATGTCATAAATTAGAGATAGTATACAATTCTTTTTTTTTTTTTCCCTGAAGAAATATACCTTAAATCCTCCTCCCAAGTCTAAAATATCTTTAGTAAAAATTCCCACACGTAGACTAAGTAAACTTAAGAATTTGGACAATAATTTTTCCATGCACTGCAATTAACAGACCTGAAGCTTTTACCGGGCAGACGTCATCTTCCTATTAGAAGTCAGTACTCACACCTAATACAGCAAGACCAGAAATACTAGTCCTTAATACAAAACATTATGTAACTAGTGAAGATTAATTTTGCTTAAAGAAGAACTTAGGAAATCTGGCTTTCACAAAACCCTATGCAGTAGGACTGATTGTAATTTAAGGCTTTTAGATTTCAAGGGATAAAAAAAATATCCAAAGTGAAAGATCTTCATTGTTTAGAGTTCTAGCTTAACCTTTTATTTTTATAACATCTGGCATACACAGATTGATCAATGGTACGTTATGGTAACTTTTGTCAAAAGACACTTAAAATCAGCATATACACATATATATACAGACACAGATACACAACAATCATCTATATTCTGATATGAAAAAACCTGATGGATTTGGGGAGTTACAGTTAGAGAACAGATGTTTTTTTAAGGGATAAATTAATCCCCAGTGCCATTCTACTGATTTACCAGGAAGAAGAAAAAAAAACAGGGATTAATCTGACCCAGGACACCAACTGTAATAGTAAAATTATTTTATGGCTGCTTCTCTATGTGGATTTATTATTCCTTACTGTGCATATGTATATCATCAACAAACAATGTCTCTGTTCACCTAGCAAAAGACCTTTCTTCTTAAAAAACGATATATTTTAAGTCTATAGTCTATCACTCTCAACATTTAAAACATCATCTTTGACAGAAATCAAAGCTTCCTCTAATAGTGTCATGAAATAACTCTGAACTTTGGCCTTCTCCTAAGAACTGTATAAAGCATCATTTGCTGTATTACACATGGAAACACAATGATGTTTACATTTCTCATTTGTGAACATCCATAACTTTGACTCTGCAAGTGGTTACACATGTACTTGACAAAAGTCAGCGGAAGTATCTGCATTCTGAAAATTAAGCAATACTTAAACATTGGCAGGAGTGGACCACAGTTTGGTTCCACTGAATATAGAATAAATATTTCTTGAGTGAAGTGTAAAATCAAGAAAATTTGCAATACCAGAAAAATAAAATAGGGGAAAAAAAGAGTGACTTTAGACCAACAGAAACTATAATAACAATAACTAAGAGAGAATATATTTAAATTATTGCATAACTTCCACTTTTGAGTTTGAAAATGTAATTATACTGTTATCAGTATGACAAAGTAATTCAAAGACCAGCTAATTTAACTACAATTTTGCTCCACTTTGTCCAAATAAGTTTATATTTAATTCTCCTTGCATGTTTTGTAGTTTTCCTCATAGAAAAAGCAGAATTTCATCTTCTATTTTTCAATTAAAATGCCAATTTGGGATTCAGGAATTCACTTATTATAACTACTATGTAACTAGCAGATTAGCTTCCTAAGGAGTACTTGTTTCAATAAACTCTGGTAGTTGAACTCCTAGCGATGGCTATGCATCTAAACAAGCAAATGGTTTCTATTTCACTGATTTATTTTGATCATATGTATTTTTTCCCAGCAATCNGCTATTCTTGGTTCTCACACCTTCAGGACTGTTCATGGACAAGAGACTCCCATTGGAAAGTGCAAAGCTCTGTTTGAAGGAACAAAATCTTTTGAGGTGCCAAAGAGAAAGACCTCATGTGTCTAGTTCATCCTGCTTCTGGCTTTGTCTTTCCCTCGAAGACTCACTAGAGAAAGTATGCCTCACTTGAAACAAAATTGGACAGGCTATATTTCCAACACAGACTCTCATCGACAATGGAGGCCTCACTCTGGACATGCACAGTTCAAGTGAAAAATGTGGCCTTTCTAACAATGCAGTTATTCTATGCATCTGACTACACAAAACGTGCAGACTGTGGAGATACCGGCAATGGAATGTGATAGATGTCTGAGCGGGAGCTTAGGTATGAATCAGTGCAGTATGAAGAAAGTCAACGAGTTGCTTCACATTAGCATAATTAAGGGCATCTTCTCCTAGAGTCCTTTCCCTCCATTTTCTTAAGCATAGTGGGATGACATGGGCCTAATTATACACCGGTATAACCAGAGTTTACTATTATATTCTTAAAGAAAAAGTGAACTCTAAGGTTAGAGGAAGAAGTCACTGTTACAGCTAGTAATTATTTAGTAATATATTTAGTAATTATTTAGTTGATAAACTAAAACTATTACATTTATAATGAACTGATGTTTTCAGTCCAACTCAAAATACTTTTACTTTGCAAATACTAATATTACCATCTTACATTCACTAGCAAATATTTAGAGACCATACCTCAAGTAATAAAGAAAAAATGCTCTGAGATTAAAAACAGCCAAACATGGGTTCCCTTTTCACATAGTGTATATCTGGCCAAATGTGTTTGGAGTTATTCAGTTTTATTGCCTCTTCTTATAATATTTCAACTCCGTGTAAAGTTAAGTCAAAATATTTATGGGCATTTATGAAATATACAAACACTGCACCAGAGAACAAAAATTAAAAGAAGTATGATAGACCTGATAAAAAAAATACACTGAAAATGTTAGTTACAACCCAAACCAAGGATATCTGCAAGCTACAAATTTACACTTCTTCACTAACTTGAAATGATGAGACCCACAACTGCAGTAGTGAAAATATTATTGCTTCTGTAAACTCTAAGCTCAAGTATAAAGTAGATATGTAATCTTCAACTCCCTAAACACTCCAATTTGGCCACTAAAGATGCTGTTTTACATTTCCAAACATTTTCCCCTGTCACTACTTTTTATACTTCAGTTCTCAGGTTGTAAGTATTTGTTACTTGCAAAGCAGCTCCTTTTGAACACAGAATCATGGGAGGCATTTGTTACTAACTGCTAATGCAGCCTGCCAAACAAAAACTCCCTGCTGGTGACATGACCACCTAGTGACCTCTAAAAATGTTTTAACAATGTGAAAAATATCTCCCTCTTGTAGGAAACAGCAATTTTTTAAATTAAATGTACATTGAATGTTCGCTTACATACAGATAAATGGTATTCAGAGTCACCTTCTCTGTTTCCAATTTCAATCTTTTGAAACCCAGCCCAAACCTAAATAAATAAACGTTGATACTAAGAGGAAACTAAGAGCTCAAGAGCCTTGTGATTTCACAAACAGCTTTTTTCCATTTTCTAAAATCTAAACTTCGAGCCAGACATAGAACAGGTAATGAAAAGAAACAACTTTGGCAGCCCCTATGTGGGTCTAAGCTGAAAATATGTCAGGCAAAAATAAGTGGCTATAATTTGGCAGATTTAAAGTCTTTAAAAGTTTGCAGCTTGCTAGACTGTTTTTTTTTTAGCATGTAAAATTTGTAAATTGAAACACTATAACTGTGTTGAAAAGTGACTGCTACATAATGCCACCACCATCAAACTTTTAAACATCGTTTTACCATTATCTATCTTGTATGCACAATAGCATCACAAAGAGCAAAAATAAATTGGGATATATAATAAACATTTTATGCTTGAATAAGCTAGATTACTTTAACAGTGTCCGGGAAACTAAGTTGACAGGACATTGATAGCTTTCAAGTAAATAGCTTTTAGATCATTATATCTCATCTAAATAATTTATTCCTGTTTGGAAGATGCTGGCTTTGGAAAGAATACTACTCAATGGCCTTTTTATAAAGTAGAACAATTTTTGGAATATTTAAGTTAACTTGTAATTACTTCAGATCACTCACAGAGGACAGGTTTGCCAATCTCACTGTGTTAACATTTTACTAATTTAATAAGAATAATAAACTAGTTAAGGTTCAAGTCTTGAATAAAATAGTTTTGGTAAAAGTCTCCTACCCACGGCTGTTTGAACCTCTGTTACAGTCCTATAGCAGGTTAAAATAGGTTCAGCAAGCTAATGCTGCAAAACTGACAGAAGTCATGGCTCCTTCCATGTCACTGACATGACTGAACACAAGCTCTAGTATGCCATATAAATTAAAGGACTTTACTTCTACTAAAAGAAAACATTATGACTTTTTCCTCTATTTAGGCTTTGAGTGAAAAGTCACAAGAGCTGAGATTTTAGAGCTGAACAGCTGAAATACCAACATCACACAAAATGCAATGTAACTGCTCAGGAATCCTGGGTAAACTGAGTAAACTCCACGTTGCATCAACGTGATATATCAATGCACAAGGTCATATATTTTCTAAGTTTCTTAAGTATGGCTTTCAAAAACATTCTACCATGCTATCTAGCAGTCACCTTCACTATAAAGCTGGGATAATTTTATTTCTGGAGTCAAGAGAATATTATTTTTATGCAGATAATCTATCTCAGCATATAACAATCAGCAATGTACTTAGATTTTATACATTTTTAGTGAGTGCAACTACAGATAAGTAGATATTAAGATCTCCTATGTGAGGAAATCCTATAAAACATTCCAAAACCTCATTTTTCTAAACCTTTCTAGTAGAATACACTGCACATCTACTTTTTGTTCCAAAGAGAAATGTTTCTTACACTCGCATTTAGTAATTAAAGCAACTGTCAAAAAGTAAAAGCATATCAATCCAACTCTGAATAACAGAACAAAATGTTCTTCACAAGAATAAGACCCAACATACTAAATTATTTCTTGTCTTCAGCCCTGACCAAACACTACCGTCATCTGCATAGCCTTACGCGGGCTCCCAGATCAGTCTGGAAGCGGTCTAGAGCAAGGTGCTCACCATTTAGAGGCACTCTTTCAGACAGCATACAGTACAGACATCTCATATAGATTGTAAGATAAATACCTCATCTTATTTGCATACAATGGCAAGGAAGACTTGTAAAAATACAATTGTATTAACTGGTTAAAAAAACAAAAAATCAACTATACTGCAAAACTTTTTAACCAAATTAGAACCTGCTGCCTTTGGTGAAGTGATGCCCTTTTTCTACTGATATGAGAATATATTCACAGAGCCAATTCTCACCTGTAATGCAAGGGTGCTTTTATATGTGAGGTACTACAGTTTACACAATGTGTCTTAGATATTTTGTACAATTTGATGACAATCACAAGGACCATCCTTGTTCAAACTTATTGGTCTGGTATATAAACCTTGCACTCAGTCAGACTAGCTTACATTAAACATGGTTGTGCTTATATTTACTGACGCAAAATAAATTTAAAAATGAAGGAGCATGCTTTAATGTTTTTGTACAACTACTTATATGCTTTCTGACATTATTTTTCTCTGCACAGTTTCTGCATAGGTTTGATAACAAACTGGCACAATTCACCTCTCAAACTCCATCTACAACTAATGGTATTACTGACTTCAATACGTTATTAGTTTTCAGTCATCCTGCTACAGCTACTGCACAGGAAGAATTACTCAAAGTTTTCTTTCTTCTTCTTTCTTCACAACAGTGGGAGATATGCCAGCTGGGACATTTTAAGTCTCTTTCATTAAAAAAAGGTTAAGGTCAAAATAAGAATGATAAACATGGTAGTTCATCTTCTCAAAACTGAAGATGAAAGACTAAACAGAAGAGAATATTTTAACTTCACTAACTGTAAAATCTTTTTTTTTTTTTTCTTGTAGCATAATTAGAAGCAAAAACACTTGGGATAAAAACATTTTTCCTATAAGTACTTTTGTCTTTAAATGCACTCAGTAGTTAATTTAACAGCTATGTAAGTCTAAAGTTTACTATATGTTTTCAATTACCTAAATGACTGACACTTTCAAGTTTTATGGAGGATTATGAAAAGTAACACACTTAAAGAGAAAAGAAATACATTTTCCTATTGTAAAAGATAAAAGTTGAAAAGAGAACTTGCATTGTGTTTTGTTTAAATGAACTGTCCTTTGCCTAAAAAATTTGAAGAGCTACATCTTAGAATTCCTTGCCTATAGAAATATATTAAAATACAGTAAATCCCTACACTTTGGTTTCTGATACTAAAGTACATACTTTGTTACAAGAACACTGAAATATGTTTTTACTCACTTTCTTAAAGAAAAAACACCCAAAGGTTATCAGACAAATGGGGACAATAGATTAACTTCCAAAGAACTACATTCTGTTTCTTGTAAAGGAAAAGTAAATTTATAGCACATCAAGCTCTTATTCCCAAGTGAATATAATAACTGGAATCCAAAAGTCTAGAAGTGGTTACAAGTAGAGCTGGTCAAAGCATTTGTAATGAAACTTGAAACTAGGCAAAGAGATTTGAGAGGTTAAAAGGAGATAGGGTGGGAAGCTCACGAAGCAGACCTGTTCTCCCTCAAAACCAGAAGAAAAATCTTCAGTACAGTGAAAGCAGCATAGGTTGCATAAATTTGAAGTGACAGAGCTTTAAAGTGGGAGGATAGTTTGGGGGCTGGCAGGGATCTCTGGAGCACTACATGGGAACTGCTTTCTACCCAGCGTATGGTGTACAGTGGGAGGTGAAATATCAAATGGACAATATTAACTTAAATTTACCTCAAATACTGATGTAGTGAATTACCCATGCAAAGATAAGATGAACAAAAGACTCATCTAGCAATTTCCCAAATATACACTGCAGCAAAACCCCTCTTTTAACCCAAGAAAATACATATATATTTTTTTTAATATTCCTGTAAATAATAATTAAAAAAATGAGCTCATGGAAATTTTACTACATCTAGTAATATTCTTTATGGACAGTCACGTAGCATCACAGCATCACAGAGTAAAATGGCCACAAACAGCTGAGATACAACTTATTAAAGGAAGAGCGGGAGGTTTCTAGGTTAGCACAGTAATAAAGAAAAGATGGCTCAAAATGGAGCCACATGTCAATGGCTAAAAGCATAACTGTGTTCTGATTTGCATATCATGTACATTGGGATGACTAGCATCATACAAGGTGAAAAAATTGGTAACAATTTAGTCCCAAGCTTCCTCTTGGGCTAATTCCTGCAATGTGCTAAACACGAAGCAACTTTTGGGCTGATTGAAGGGGAAATCTGTGCTAATGCAAAGGGCAGAAATCCATTTAGTAAGTCATATATTTTAGACAGAGAACTTAACACCAATACTCCATGACCTGTGCTGGCTGCCTGCCAATTTTGAAGTGAGACGCAAAGCCTTACATTTGATCTACAAAGTCTTAAATGGCTTGGCACCTGCCTGCTTGAAAGATTCCTCCTTACACTTCCTTTGCACTGGGCAGCATTGAGACTGCTGCGAGAGTCTTCCCTATGGAAGTGTGAGTGTGTGGCGGGGGGAGGCAGGAAGGAGGAACACGGGTAAGGGAAGGAAAAAAAGCATTAATTGCTCTCTTGTGCAGAAAAAAAAATGTTCTTCTTGATGTGAAACAGTTCTTGAGGCTATGCTATAAAAGCCATCTTTTTCTTTGGGTGCCTGAAGAGGGTATGAGTTTCTATTCATGACTATTTGATGAACGCATTAACTGTCCTGGCAAAATTTCCATCTGACTTCATGAATGGTGAAGTGACCCTGTGGTTTCCTCTATCCCTTGGCTTCACTTATGGCGTTTCCTTAAATAATTGTTAAAAAAAAAAAAAAAAAACCAACAACAGCATAGTACTTGGAGTGATTCTTTTCTAAGCCATTACTAGACAGCTGTGTAATGAAAATAAAATAATAACAAGGCTTTATGTTATTATATGATGCCCTAAATCTGTGGAGAAAGGCAAATGGATGTTATTATATCTCCACATTTTTATCAGTGCTTCTAAGATACTGAAGTACTAAAGCATACCTTACTCTCAGTTTAGTAAAATCTCTACTTTCAGTGGTGCTACTCCGAATTTACTGCTGTTTTAAGGTTGAAGCATTGCACTTAATGTGAAGGTGGACATTATGATATAAAATAAATCAGCAATACTACATCTTGTCCACAACATCAACAAATACAAATTAAAGATTTTGTAACTGAATGTTCGGAATGATCCATGAATAGAAGATTGATTTTATGACTGCTTCAAAGACACTTTCACCATGTATCACATAATGCTTTTGTACACTTGTCAACCAGCTCTTATTTTAGCATATAAGTGGTTAAAAGGTATTGAATCACAAAAGTAGCCATAAAAATCTGTTGTTATTCAATATATTATTTTACACTATTTTTAAATATACTCTGGAGCAAAAGAGAGCAGAAATTTGCTACACTGTTAATATATGGTTCAGCTGTGAGACTACTACTGTATTCAAGCAATAGATCAAGTCTGAGAGATATCCCATTGGATATCCCTTTTAAATACTCATCTGTGATTTAATCTAGTTAGCCACAGGGCGTTAACCCTGGTCCACACAGAAGCAGGCTCACTGAATCTGCATTTGTCGATTTAAAAAATAAATCTTAAATAAAACAATCTAGAAATAACAGTTTGAATAATTTGACATGTACAATAAACACATAAAATGACTTATAATGGCAGGAAACTGAAGTACAGAGCAAAAATGAATTCAGGAGATACCTAGTCCTTTTACTTTAGGGAGTAGTAAAATTGAATCTAATTCTCTTAGAGCCAATGAGGGGGATTGCATGACTCAGACTTAACAGGGTGTACATAACAGGGGAAAGTAAGACTAGGATAAATGAAAACAAACATCAGGCATTTTCTTCATCTAGATATATTTCTGTTCTCCAAATTCTTTCCCTATAAACATGAATACAACCTAATTTTTCAAAGCACATCATATTATACAGTAAAATCATAATTGCATAGCAAGTGCTCAACTGGTTAATCTGCAATGAAAAATCATCTTACTGATCTCATCCATCTAAGACAGCAGTGCTGAGTGTACCTTTAACCGTGATCTAGCAAAACAGCTGCATTTAACTGAATGTGCTAAAAATTGTTGTTTAGCTCCAAGGATACGAAATCTTCACATCTACTTTACACACACTACCTTCTTCCTACTCTATGGAGTCAGTAGTATGAGTTAAATATGTATAATGCTACAATGCAGTAATAAAGCACGTATGGCATAATCTATTTTAATAATAGCAAACAGATTGTAATAAAGCAAAAAAAATCAATAAATAAAATGACATCACTATTACAAAAGTTAAATGAATGCCAGTTCCAATTCAAATGTTTATTTTTGAAGAAGGAAGCTAAACAGAGTTCTGAAAATATTCTCAAAATTAGTGCCCAGGTCTCCTTTGGCTTATCTCAGTGTATTTTACAGAGAAAAGGAAAAACAATAATGAAGGAAGAAACTGACTTTACTAAAATCATTTTAAAATTAATAGTAATAATAAAAGGTAAACCTACAAATCAGGAATCACAGCGTTTAACTTTTTTGTTTCCCAGACAACAGCTTTATTCACAGCGGTCTCATTAGTACCACTGTCTGAAAGCTGTATCCTTACCTCAGATTAAAAGATAGTTTAAAAGAAAGTGAAAAACAGTTTCTTCAGTATTGGAAGATTAACTTCAATGTACAAAGTGAATATTGAAGATACCAGAAAATAGTGTTCACAGTGTCCAGAATACCTTGTACAGTAATTCCTGAAGTCACCAAATATTAGAATGAAGAGGACCGTCTAAAAACTAAGAAATGACTTCTTAGTGCTTCATCAGTAAAGTAAAAGCATAGTAATAGTAGCCATGCTATTCTGTGTGCTAATTAATCACTACACAGAAGAGGGAAAATAATTAATATGAAAAACTGTAAATACTTGTACTTCATTCATTGCTCTAGATGGCCCTGTTTCTCACAGTTCAGATCTCTACGTCAGAATCTCTCTCAGGATGTGCCATATAGAGCACTTGAGACATGTTCTGTCCAGTCAGTGGTTTTTCACTGCCATGACTTGGCTGCCAGAATTTCATCCACTATTCTGAATTTCCATCAATTCTCTATTCAAGAATTTCTGAAAAGAATTCGTCTTAATATGTAATATATTTGAAATATTTGAATTAGAGTATCAGTTACAATTAGCAAAAGAAATTTATCTATTTCTTATCTTTTAACTATTATGTCATCTATTATTATAACATTTTACAATTACAGGAGATAAATTATTACACAAAAGTGAGAAACATAATAAAAGTTACATTTATAAGCACAAGTCATAAAAGAAACAAATGACCCCAATAGCTCATTGAGTTGAAATCTGTAGAAAAATGAACAAAGCTGTAATCACCATTAGTGATTATACTCCAAGTCTATAGAGTCCTTATAANAAAAAAAAAAAAAAAAAAAGGGGGGGTATTTTTTTTATGTTCAAACTGCAATACTGAATTTGTACTAGGAGATCATAATTTTCTCAAACCGTTACTCAAGGAGGATGTTATTTTCTCTGCAGTTTGTCAAGATTTCATTTTCAGTCATCAATACATAATAATTTTTAAAAAGATATATTGTCTGGCTTGTAAGCAAGGAATAATCATATTACACTGCTTGGAACACCACCCTCTGTTTGATCCTGAAATTACTGCCTAGGAAGATAAATGATATTTCCATTGCAAAGACTCCACAAATAGTGTTTTAACAACTTGTTCTCCAATATGCCTTTTCCTTAGCCTTTCAAAGCTACAATGTCAGTCAATATGATAAACATACAAAAATAAAGGTGAAATTAACTTTGTAAGATCAAAACCAATATGTAATGCAGATGAAAAATTAGACAAGGGCAATAGTGGCAGCAAAGTCAATCTTGTTTCATATTGTGTTTGCTGGCTCAGAGGGCTTGTACACAGCCATGACCTAACACAAGTAAAGTAACTCCAAAGTAGGAGGACTGTGGCCAAATCAGCACAGTGCTGCATCCCAGCTAACAAGACTTGACAAGGTTAATTGTTTCAGATAGTGATGTATTGCTGCAGTTAAACTGTTCCTAGAATTTCAACATGTACTACTCTGAAGAAGTAGGAAGCTCATCCTCAGTTTATAACAGCATTTCTGATGTGGCATATCATTGCGTGGAATGAATACACCCAAAAAACATTATAGCTCGGCTAACCTTTCAAACAACCTTCCATTAAAATTGAGCTACCATTTGTAAAAATCACTTGCTTCAATCTTTAAGACAGAAACGATTCTGTGCCAGCATCCATATAATGAAGTTACACATGAAAATCCTGGTCTGAATTATTCATTATCATGCCATCCATCTTAATAGGAGAGAAATAAAAGAAAAAAACACACACCACAGATACCCCAACTGCAGAGCTACTCAAAATCCTTTCTGTTCGCTAACCCAGACACTTCTACCCCAAAGGAGAAGCCTTGTTATGTACAGAACGGTATTTATTCCACAGAACAAATTATTTTATGATACAGACTTTTGACAGCCATGCACTTACTTGGATGAAACCACACATACAAAACACACCTCTAGTTGGTACTTACAAGAAGAGCCCTACTTTCAGGGATGATAATCTGTAGCACGGATGGGGAAGTAGCCAGATTTTGAAAAAAGCTGAGCAGCCAAAGCATACCCACACTAACTTTACAAACAGCTCCCCCGCACAGTGCTCCTTTTAGCACTATGGGGCAGTGCACAGTAACCGAAAGGCAGGACTAAAGCAAGGTAATGCAATTCCAATTTTTTCTATGAATTCTGTTGAATTGAAAGTTGCCTTTGGTTGGTTTGGTTCCTAGGCCTGGGTTTGTTTTATGTTTCGTGGTAGGGTTCTTTTGTTGGTTTTTTTCTGGACAAGTCTAAGAGGATCGCCAGCACCTCACTTAAAACGTATATAAAACTTATAAAAATAAATGTAAAGAATTACATTTCCTCCATTAAGAGTTCAGAGGTTTTTTTATTATTATTATTATTTTAATCTTTTTATACACATCTCAATAAAGCAACGATTAGTTTCAGAAGTGCACTGGAACAGGAGGGGGCTGTAACAACATCAGTTTGCCTTGACTTTCTGTATAAACATAAAGGTAAAAACAAAATGTGGAAAAGGTAAAAGACACACAAAATGTAGAAGTCAAAAAATTTATAGACACAGGAGATCAGCTCAGCTTTAATCTTTCTCTGTTTAACTGCAAAGATCAAACTGCTGAAATCCTTTTGATTTGTAAATCATGTATGTTTCTAAAAGCTCCACTAAGTACAATTTAAACTCGTATCTGGACTGGAGAGCATTTCATATGCTACACAGATATGTTCACTAATTTCATTTCTAATACTGGAAACAAAAATAGAGTTATAGCATAGGATGCCAACAAACAGTACACTGTTGATAATGGTTTTTGTACTGAGCATGATAGCCGCAACTCAGTGGGATGTGGCGAAAGGTTTTTTATTTTTTTAATGTTTTGGATTTGTCAAGTAAAATATAATAAAAGCAGAGTGATAGCTTCTTCAATTTGTGCTTGTTACCATTTATTAAGGCTTCTAGACCAGTTAAGGAGTGTCAAGACACCAAAAAAAAAAAAAAACAACCAGAGATGTGGTAGGTTTTTTTTTTTTTTTTTTTTTTTTAATGTCACAACCACTATTATTAGTACTTATAGTGCTGCACTTTCTCTCAAGACCCTCACCCACGATTGTGTATCTTATATATCCATGCACATGCAAGACATAAAATATATGTCAAACAAAATAAAGCAAGTTATTAAGTCAAAATAGACCCTAAATCTTAGTGGAAGTCAACAGATAAACATACTATAGGTCTAGTACAGCCTAAGTACACAATGCATAATTCAGAGCTGAACTAAGTTTATAACTTATTGCAATATTTCTTACTCTGAGAGAGGTCTGGTATATTAAAGCTTTGTTCAGTTCCTAATTCAGCAAAATGCATGAGAAACTTCACTTTCTTACTTGTACATTTATTTATTTTCTAAAGCCTGTTCAGCGACATCTCTCCCATGATAGGCATGCCTGGGAAGAGAAAATCTGGTCTGAATCTGTCTATAATTAAACACAGAAATTTATTGCTAAATTATTTCTACTCAATGCTCTCATTGCCACATTCATACACATACAGCTTTAAGTAATTGACTGTTAGTGAAGAATTGTTTTCCTCATCACTGGCTTACCCAGGCACCTATCCTTCTGCACACTGCCATATAAATTCTGCTTCCCAATAGCAGAGAATTTTAAATACTTTTTAAAACTGTCAAAAACAATGTGAAATTAAAAATATAATAGATAAATGGGAGAATGCATGACCATCGGTATTAAAAATCTAATAATATTAATGACAACTTCCACTGCTACAATATGTTGAAATAGAGAGTTTACGAGAAATATTAATATCTATCATATGATTCATAGTGGTCAAATCAGTGCATCACAACTAACCATTACGTGCTTTCATACTTGTCACTCTGCAATGCTGAGAAGGAAGAGCAGCTCAATTTGAGTGCAGCACATAAGGAATTCCCTTTGCTCCTGCCTGAAAAGAAACATGCTTATAAAACCAGACATGTTCATCTCCAGAGTATACAATATGCAGAACATAAGGAGACTACTAAGACGTTAGGAGCCAATGCAGGAACAGTAGCATGTGAAAATCAAACAAGGAGGTACAGAGCAGCAGGGGTGGAAGCAGAAGTCTTTGTACTTTCTTCTTTACACTTGTCTCATGAACTTGAGCTAGGATAAAGCTCTCCTGAACCGCTCAACAACTTTCTTTTGTCCAGCCAATACGCATGGCTCAGCTATTTCAGAAACTTGCATCATAAGTGGTTTCTCTACAGGATGAAGAGTTTGGCACTGGTGATGACAACGCAGAAGTTCTTGCAGAAACTCACAGGCCACATATGAAAGACTTGAAAAGAAATATAAATGATTCTTTAAAAAAACAAACAAACAAACAAACAAACAAAAATAGAATCACATGGGAAAGAGTGACCCTACTTAAGGGTCTTATTGATGGCAAAAAACTAGCAGCGTGTTCTGAGTTTGTAGTGAAACAGCTCCAACATATACACTCTCAGCTGATAAACTGCCACTGGTCCAGAGCGTTTGTTATAACCGAGAAAGAATGCTGAATGATGGAAAAAAGGTCATTATCTACAAATAAAGTATCACCATCATGAACACAATTGGTTTGAAGATATTCTTCATGAAAGTAAGCACTTCTATCGAAACATAGCTGGTGTCAGTACCCATCAGTTCTTTTCCAGCATCTCAGTACTTTTTTCCTCCAGGATTTCCTCACTGGTTCAGCTATATAACAGCTATTTCCATTTTCCACACAACTCACCAAGAATTTCCTCATGCTAAGATTCCTGCTCTCTCATTTTTTAAGATTCCTAAATCTTTAAATCCTAAATCCTTCTTCTCAACATTAATTCCCCAATAAACTTTAAATATCTCTATATAATGGCTACAAAATTTCTTTTTAGTGGACATCACTATACCACTATTGGCTCCTCAAATAATTATTGTGTCACAGTACTGCCTAAGTTTGTTTCACACATTTAAATTAAACAGCAGTGGTATTCCAACTGCAGTTATTATATGACTTGCATATTTCCCTATTTTTTCCAGTCTGCTTTCCAGAGCACTGCCCCTTTGCACAGCCGTTGACTAGAATGATATACACATACTGCAAATCATCTTTAATAACCTAAACTACAGGGCTTATGATTAAAAAAAAAAATAATCCCTGAACATTGTTTACAGTTTTTAACATCTCAAACTTGGGAAATAGGAGACAGCTTCCAATCAAACATCTGGTAGGTCATCATTTACTCTTGCAATCGTAAAATTAATATTCTATTATAAATTTCAGTTAAAAAAATGAAAGAACTGAATTACCAATCTTCCTTTTCTTTAGTGTCAAATTTCTTAATAAAAATTCCATGTTAAAAGAAAAAAAGAAAAAAAATGTTCTTCTCAGAGGGCAATCTCAGGATATGACAAATTATGGGACAATACTTAATTTCATACCAGTGCCCAAACAGCATATTTTCAATGACAGGCTTGTCATCATCATTAAGAACTTCCCCTGTCTCCAAGTGATGAAGAAACACATTACAGACAAACACATTAATCTTTCCACACAGTACAATGTAAAACCTTAATTACAACCTCATGCTTTCCCCCACAAACATGCAACATACCACAGACCTAAACCATACATATGTCAAGCCCAAATATCTGTTGATATTCTTAAGACTGCAGTTAGGACTCTGTGTTGAACTATGAGGGAGATCATTATACTCCATATAGTATGTTTTTTGCTCAGTCAAATGTTGAGAAAAGAACCCAGAAACTCCAATCTGTTATGCATTTGGGGCTGCAGGTTTGCACATACATGCAGACTCCTCATGCAGGGATGTTTTCAACAATGAAACTAAACTCCTTTTTTAAGTTAAAGACAGAACTCAGTGCTTTTAAGTTAAAGACAGAACTCAGTGCAGAGGTGCAGTTCAGTAATAAAAACAACAAATTCAATGCCATCTACGTGATGATGATACACGTCTCATAAACAGAACTCAATATTCCTCTGTTTTTCTTGCTCTCCATTAGGAGCTTGAACAAAAACTGCTTGAGTCTTGATCAAGACTTTTTTTTGAAAAAAGGACATTCTGGGGGATTAAAGCAATTAGAGTGACTGCAAGACTGGGGTTAAATGTTTTAGTTTTCTCTTTTAAATCACTGGCACAAGCTCTGAAACTCAGGTTTCTACAGGCGTCCCATAAACATTGAGTGATACTTCTTTTTTATTCCCTGAAGAACACAAATGCACCAGGTTCTAGGAGAGGCTGACTGCCAGCCAACAGGTTACAACATTTTCCTGGCAGGTGAAGAATGTGAATTCAACCACACTGATCAACCATAATGAAGTCAGTACCCCTTCTTTCCTGACAGTGTGAGAACCTAGGAGTTACCTTTCTTTCTGCTACCGTGAGCAAAATGTGTGAAACTAAATTCTTGATTGTTTTGAGAAGAAAATAACCCCCTTCTCCCATCACTGAGCAAACTGAAAAATAATTATATAGCTATGGATGTGGAAGCTTATTTGATTAGGAAAATGTGGTTGCACACCAAGTAAAAGCATGCAATACAGCAGAATCATTTTGATTCCAGCCTGTTGCTGAATTTGCTTGCACTTTACAACCTCATTTTCCCTTGCAGCAAGCTTGTACTGGCCTTCTGCTGCTGAAAAATTGCAGGTCATCACTCCATTTGACCTCCATCCTGTATTATTACAGTGCTACGATTAAGGATTACCCTTGAGATCACTAAGACATGTCAGTCAATGGTACTTCAACACTGGAAGCAACGATTCCCATGGTTTTGTTCACAAAATTACATCTTAATAAATGGAATAATAGGCAAGGATCAGGTAACAAAATTCATCTGCAAAATTTTCAATAGATGTAACAAGATATGCTCTTCACATACAAAATTGTAACAGAACTCAGGAGCATTACTTTATTTCTACTTGAGTTGAATACATGCAGCTTGGCTTTTTCTGCCAATCTTCTGTGGTCACAGTATAACCAGAAGCTATGTTGCAAACATGAAAGCTTTGCTTTCAGAATGCCAGAACAGAAATGTTGATTTCTTAAACATCAAACACAGATAAGCACCATCTCTCGTACTACTTTTCACAGATTTTAAAGAAAAGCCTCTGTTTTATGTATGTACATGAAAGGCAAAATGTGCTACTTTATTTACTCTTCCAAAATTTTCTAAAATATTGTAAAGGAACACTGAAAAACATGCTGTCTGCAGAAGTATGCTGAAATTCTATGGATCATCAAAAAAAATTCCAAAGAATAAATTAACTTTCAGAACTACCATAACAAGAAATACATTTTCACAAAGCAATTAAAAAAAATTGAACAAAACTGTGAAGCAGAGAGATCCTTCTGTTTTGCTCAGAGCCTTTAACTGTGCCTTTCAGCAAAAGCATTGTGCATCGTACAGGACATGTTCAGCAGATCAACCTCTATGAGACGGGTCTATGCTATCAGGCTCTGGTCATTTTTACAGGGCTTTAGGAAAGACAAAGATCAAAAGAAACGTTTGTCTCTGGTCCTCCGAAGATTTACATCAGTTCATCTGCCAATATTTCTTAATTCACAATGAAGCTGTGCAGGGCACCATTCATAAATATTTATTCAAAAAGCTAGACAACTGAATTTTAGTAGTGTGCCAAGCTATAAACTAACTGCAAGACTATTTGTTCTTCCAGAGAACAGATGTCAACGTACACAACTTCCTCTTCATGTAGCAAATCTACAGGTATATCGGTTGCATTTTCTTTTAGGAACTTATTACTTATTATTATAAGTTGAATAGTGATTATTTAGATTATTAAATGTGCTGGAATTTAGACTGTGCGGCAGACCTATTATTTGTATTGTTTTAGGATAGACCTCAATCTCTTCTTGAACATGAAAATTACATGTAACGAGTAATTTCCTGAATGTAATACATTTATACAGCTACTTATCCACTCTAGTAAGTTATCTTAAGCAAAATAAAATTCCAAAAGAAATAGGAACCAAACATATGCTAAAATACCTTATTTACTTAAATACTGTTTAAGCATTATGCATTCAATAAAAACTATGTGTTATTGCTATTCATCTACTTGGCCCTAAGAAATATCTATTTTTTGTCTCTTCACTTATACTAAGCTTAAAGGTGAGTAATTCCACCTTAAGAAAAATGTCACTAATAGACTCCGTAGATGTGTAAATGGTATTAAAAAGGTCAAAGAGACTAAAGTCTGGCTTTCATGAGGTCTCACAGCTACAAGGCGTTTGTCTTTGTTGTTGGTGCCAGTTAAGTCATGTCTGGCTTATTTGATCCCCCAGATTAATACGAAGAAGATATCTGAACTGTGAAAAAAAAATACACAACAGGAAGCTTAAATGCAGCCATATGGACCATCTGATTCTTTCAACCTCTTAACAGATGAGGGTTGAAATAACTTCCTTTGCTTATTAGCTAATTAAATTGTCCTAACAGTGTATAAAATGGCTATAATAAAACTGAGTTTAACCATAACCTCCAGCTATGTTCCACTAAGTCTCACATTCTAGGTCATCTAACCATGCAGTGTGAAACATATTTCTAAGTGAAGTATAAATATATATTTTCTCAACTTAAAAATATCTAATTTTAAAACTAATTCAGCTCACAAAAAGACAACAGAATACAAGAAGCATTTTAAAGTATATGCTTATATATATTTAAGATTTTTACCAAGATTAAAGAATTAGACTTACATGGCTAAAACAGCTTTTTTTTTTTTTTGGTGTGGTGGGTTTTTTGGTTGTTTTTTGGTTGTTTGTTTCTTTTATATAGAAAAAGTACTTTGGAATAAGTCATAAGAGAGTTGAAATCTTTTTTTAAAATAAAATTGTGTGCTTTAATGTTATGCATTACATACAAACATTAGATGTATGCTCTTCCTCCACAATTTCATCTTTATATGTTGATTAATCATTTGTTTTATAAAATCTTCTGCCCCTTTAAGATGCACAGCTAAATGACTGCATTAAAATGGATATCAGTGATTCTAATCTAATAAATACGTATCACCAGGACAGCCATTCCTTTTTCAGTTCTCCCTTTGCCAAGTTCAGATGAATTGTAATTAATGTAGCTGAAAGGATTCTACAAAATACATTCTCTGAACCACAGCAAAGCCCACAACTCTTTCCAGAATGACTGAAAGCTCCTTTATATCCTGTTATCTTCAAATGATAACTGTACCTCTCAATGTATATTTATTTCTCCTAGATAGGACTAGCTAAAGTACATTTCCACAACATATGACTTCCATTAGAAGATGTGATGAATGACCCTCTATCAACAGCCCAAAGAAGAGCTCATCTGTGCATACTGAAGTAACATGATTACAATGAATATATTCCTTACATGTCACCATATATTATCTAACTGACAGGTACTGCAGTTTTGCTAGGAGATACCACACTCCCTGAATAAAAGTAAAAATAATCTCCATTCTGCAAATTTTGTCGATGTATTTCTTCTAATTGACACTTTGAAACCAACCTTTCTCAGAATTAAAACTAACTAGAATTCATATTATGATGCTGCCAAAAATTACTAGTGACCACCTCTTCTCTTTAATCAAAGACAAAACTTCCCCTGACCTCAGCAAAGTGTGATGTTCAAAAGTAGTATCAGAAAAATGCAGTTCTTAGTGACCTATGAAGCAGCAACCTAGAGAAGAAAGTTGTGCTGCCAATTGAATATATAACTACGTAAACACAGCTACAAAAGGAGATATTTACCAAGGTACAAATTTCATGCTTTTCTGAGATCCTGCTCATCTCCACAAAATCTGAGCATCTTATAAAGGCACTTAAAGACAGGACCATAATCAGCTTTTTAGAAAGAATAACTTCCTATTTAAAAATAATATTTTTCAAGCTGAATATACTTATTGCGTTAGCTACTTACTATGTCTATTCTTATATATATATATTTTTATCTTGATATATATATAGTAGGATATATCTATATTTTACAATATCTGAAATCTATACTTTCCCAAAAAAATATGGAGGCTTGCCCACACAGTCCACTTTCACTTCACCTGTCTTCAGCATTTCAAAATCCACAAGAACAAACATTCATCAATTCAAGAGAGTACACATTCAACTCTATTCTTTTTATAATTTGGCTGGTGTTTCAACTGGTCTGTTACATATTTCAAGTTAGCAACAAGTAGACAAAAATTATATGTTACAACTTTTAGTACACAGAACTCTTCAGTACTGCTGTTCTATCCGGATTTGTTTTTTTGAATGGAAGGGTTTTCAGGTGATGCAGTGTTACCTTCCCTGAAATCTGTAGTTTACTTCTTGGCTTATCCCAAGGAGTCAGCTCATCTTCAACTACTAAATAATAGTCATGACAAATCTAATACTTGTTTAATTCACAGAGATTATGGGAATAAAAACAGTTACCCTGGTGTACTTTTTTTGTACATATAAATAAGTATATTTTAGAAATATGATATCCTCACTCAAAAACCACAAAAAGAAATAAAAATAATTTAGACTGGTCACATATAGGAGAGCAGTTACATTTTCTTCTTTGCATTTGAAAGTGTAAAACTGAGATACACCATGATAACACAGTTTTCTCACAAATTGCAAAGACAGATCTAAAAAGAGAACTAACTTTCCCTACACAGAAGCCATGATCCTATACATGTTTTCTTCCTCTCCTTATCATGCAAGATGATACACTTGAAGAATTTATCAGCAGAGCAGGAGGAAGTTTAGCAGCCAGTGAAACAGTACTATGACAGTTTCAGTCAAGTAAGACACAGGAAAACATTGGTTACAGCGCAAGCTCCTATGTTATCTTTGAAACACCACCCATATGGGTAAATTAGTTAAAATCCACATAACACCAACAGTAAACAGTGCAAAAAATATTTAGGATCTAGAATGTCGGAAGATATCCTATTTAAAGCACTACCCAGAACAAGTTAATTAAGCAAAGAGATTGGTCCAAGAATCACAGAATATTGGAATGCATATTGTATATGTTAATAAGAATTAAATTTCCAGGAATATCTTCTGCTGAAAGGTCTTCAGTATTATACGAGAACAGACCATAAATCTATTCCTAATGTTGATTCTCTGGGTTTTTTATTTTTATGATATTAAACACCTTATTCTAGAACTTCTAGAATGGGTAGTGATGATTAAAGCAAAGAAATCGTTTCCTTAGATTAAACCTTTTATTTCCAGTCACTGCATAAGTGACTTTTTGTGTACCACTGTCCATCCAAACTGAAAGACAGCTGCTACTCCAAACTAGATTGCAAATGTTTAAGTATGTATTTAGCCTCTCCTATAATCCAGATGTTAGCTATTAAGAATACCTAGGGCTCCCTTCCATTTCTCTTTGATAAAGAAACGTGATGATTAATGAGTTATCAGAGGAACTTGATTTCAGTAGAGAGGAGCAATGAAGAAGCTCCTTTAAAAATGAATTTATTTTCTGTGGATCAGTTGTCTATCTCAACAAAATGCTAAAATAAGTTATGCAAAATGTAACAAATAATAGCATGACAGCATTTATTTTTTAAAAATTTGCTACAAATCAGAAGCAAGCATGTATGAGATTGGTAAAAAAGGTTAAACTTTAAGAATAAGAATTCCTACACCCCGTGGGCTTGTATCCTCGTCATAGCTTAGGAAGTTATACAAGATTAATTAACCAGAGAAGCCCTCCAGCTGCTACTTTTCTGAACAGTGTCCAAGGAATTACTGCTTCCTATTATTGCCTATTTAAGATTGGATCCCATCCTCTACACATTCTCATTTCTACAGAATCTTGCAGTGTTTATAAATTAGAGTAACTCTGCTGCTCCTGATTTCTTTCACTTTAACCTTTATAGCTACATTATGCACACTGCAAATTTGGCTTTCAGCACACAGACTTTAACCCTCACTTTGGCTCAAAGCATTTATGCAAACGCATGACTTAAAACTGAACAACCAGTTCCTCCTCTTTGACCTGCATATTACAGATGAATCCCTACTCCCCACCAACTTTACCACCATCTTCACTTAGAATCACAGAATCATCTAGAATAATCAAGATCATCCAGCCCAACTGTCAGACTGACTTACTGATTTCTATCACTAAACCATGTACATTAGTACCATGTTCACTTGTCTCCTAAATACCTCCAGAAAGGTACTGCACTGGGCAGCCTGTTCCAATGCTTCATCTGAAGATCATGCAAAATGGAGGTGTCCAGCTTTGATCATTCTAATACTTATCTCCCCTCATGTGATCATGAGAGAACATCGTCTTTCCCTCAGATTTCACACTAAAACCACATATGTAATTGCAAATCTGCTTCTATCAAAATGATCTGGTATTGAAAAATCATTAAGCGTTATTAAAGAATTTAACATAACTATGATCATTTTTACATAAGGAGGGCTGGAAGCAAATACAAATATCAACAGAGTAAAGGAGAGGAGTCCTTTCTGGAAAAGTAGACACACGCTATCTTGTACCAGAGGAGGTAACTTCGTAATCAGACGCGGCTGCAGCCCAAACAGGGTGTCCAAATGGAGGCTAAGACATGCATGGAGGTTAAATGAATTATGGAAAACATACCAGCATTCTTATTCCAACAATGAAGATCATAGTTCAGAAGTTTAATGCAAGTTTTATTGACTATTGAATTTTTAGTTTAACTTAAGAAATATAGCCCAAATAAAAATAAATTTTAAAAAATACTCTAGTAAGCCATTAAAAAAAATGACAAAAAAAAAACCCTTCTCTACCCCAATTTATTAGTTTTCATCTTCATAATATTTCAGTTCTATTAACCTGTTATTATAAGGCTGGGCTGTCAACAAGTTGGAATTCATTCGGGGACAAAGGTATAAAGAAATAGTACTTAAAAAACAAAACAAACAAACAAACAAAAAAAAACCTATGCTACAGCCAGGGGAAGATTCCCAGTGGTGAAATAAGTCCTCAGGAAATCAATAAGAACGTTCTAAGCAGCAGTGACTTACTATGATAGATAAGCAGCGGGATAAAACAAACTTCATGATACTTGAGTGAATTCTTGCTTCAATCTTATTAGTGATAATATTTAAAAGGAAAAAAAAAAAAAAAGAACGAACAAACAGTGGAAGTTTCAATCATCCAGCCAAGAATTGTGCTTATTTCGTTATTCTTTACTGAGGTCTCATGCCCAGAGGGCAAACAAAAACCATTCTCTAGTGTAAGCACCTTCTACTGCCAATCACCCAGCAGAGAGTTTAAGCAACACTGTTTGCAGTAGATTCTATTTGATTCAGCATTAAATTTATCAAATGACACAATTTACATAATCTTAGTAAAAATAATTAGTGAAACCACATTTGTGATACAAAACTATAAACATGCTGACTGTGATAAGCAAGCAGCGTAAATTTCTTTGAATGGGAAAATATTTTAGACTCATTTTAACAAAACTAACACCATAGCCCTGAATGCACTACGATCTGTGCAGTGCTGGACTCCACTGCTGCAAAAATGCTGAAGTGTGAACAACTACATTTCCATCACATCAGCTGCTTATAAAATACTGCACTTACTCCTATAAGAAGTTAACTGCAGCAGGAGAGAAACGTGATAAAAATAGAATGGCAATACAATATCTGATACCAAATATTGCCAGAACAAATATGCTTCCAATTAAAAGAAAGACACCATAAAGGTGAGTTTATACAGCATTCATATTTAATAAAATTCCCAATCTGCTAAAAGCTATCCTAAAGCTGCATCCACTGCATCCCAAAAGTCCAAGCCTGATACAGAACAGCATTTCTGTGATACACACTGAATGCACCACTCACTGTTTCCCAAGCTGAACACTTACACAATTAAACCAAACTACGCTCACAATGACTAAAGGATACGCCTTTCCACATCTACACCTTCCCTTTCACTCTCCTTTCTGCTTCCACCTTGTGTCTTTGTGTCTCTAGCTGACAAGAAGTCAGTTGATTCCAGCCGTGAGTCAGAATCTAAACCAGTATGTTGACAGTCCAGACCAGAGTTAAAGGTCTGAATACAAGATCAAGTACCAAGAGGACAAACAGAAAAAATTAGGATTAGAACCTTAATAAGGTGCCAACTGTAACTAAAGCAGATTATAGTATTTTTCTATGAAAAATCTCAGACAGAACAATTATTAACAAACTGTAACTTTGAAATCTTGTAGATAACCAGGAACCGTGCTCAAATATCTTCATCTCAGTGTCATGAATGCTACGTCAAGATTTAGCTCTTCTTTTTCAGTCATTTACCCACGTCTAACCTGCACCATCAGATTTTAGATATTATTGAAGTTGGAAGATCATACTAACAGTTACAAACTTGGGGCCCTGGCTACTTAGTGTGTACAACACCTAACTTCCCAAACTAAGCATTTTCTTCTTTAATTTTTATTACACTCACATTACCATTTACAGCTACTTCTGAATACACAGTAACTTCACAGCATTACTGTGAAATACAGATGTAGAATAAATTCTGTATAGCAAAAGCTATATTCAGTGTTCCCTCTGCAATATAAATACACACCTCATAGCTATGGTACATGGTAAAATCCATACGCTATGAGACCAAATAAGAGCAGATCTTCTAGTTTGAAAGTTATAAAGGAGCAGAGAGGGCACAAGCATAAACAAAAGGACCTGCAATTGGCATTATATTTCAGCATACTATATTTTTCTCACTTTAACTTTGTTTTCCATGTTGACTTTTAATTTTTTTTTATTTGCTTGGTATATTGAACCCTGGCTTGGAATAAATGGATTCAAATAAACACAATTCAGTGCCAGAATTGCCACAGGCGCATACTTTTCTTTCAGTGGTCCTGGGAAGTGGTTTGTTAAGCTATTGTTCTCAATTAAAAACTCATGTGTTTGTTCAGTACAATATGGGTCGCTGCTTTGAGTGAAAGATTCCCTTGACATGGCAAAACCTCTAATTGTAACAAGTTTGTGCCAAGTATGTTTAACCAGATGCAGCCCCGGGTTTGATTAGCAGCCACTGGATTCCATGTACAATCAGATAATGACGGTTTTGCTTCTCTCTGCTGAGCAAACATCCTCAGTTTTTAATCAAGTATGTATGTGTATCTATATATGAAAGTACATATATGTGTATATATCTAAAAACCTCTATACATATAATTAAGAGCAGCACAACTATTTTAACACTACAGTTCATCTCAACTTATTTGACCTTTGGCTGTTCAATCTAAGGAGGACCTGTGCAATACCAACTAAAAATAAATGGAATAAAATATTTATTTTGGCAGATACCATATAGATATAGTAAAGAGACACGTGGTGCATGGAAACTTTTTACCGCACATGGAGAGAGCAGAAAAGGCTCTGGACTACATTTTTGTTTTCCCACTTGTGGTATAGCATCTATTGGATAATGATGATATTAGAACTGCAAAGACACGTGCCATTTTGGAACAACATTCCAATACTCTTTAACTATGCCTGAGGGAAGGTGGAGAAGGTTGGTGTTTATTTTATATAAAAGTGAATATGAGTCAAGTTTGCTAATATGACTTTGAGAATGTTTTGGTCTTTCCCTATTTGAATTTGTCTTTTATTTGCATATATTCAGTAAGGATTACTCATGGAAGCTAGTAAAATTCTATCAATTTATTTAAGCCTGAATTTCTTTATTCCAGAAATAAATATAGTATTATCCTAATTACTCAGAACAATCAACCTTTCACATAGAGTAGGAAATAAATGTCCTCCTTCAATATAATATGTATATGAGTGTCTTCAAGTTTATTCTGATCTGCTCTGGATTCTTTCGTTCAAAAGCATATGTTGAAAAGAAAAAGTTGACAAGGATGAAAAGTAATGTGCAGTGAAGTTCAATTCAGGACAAATGTAAAATGAATTTTAAACAATCAAATGAAGGCTATAATCTCTTTTGGGGAGAAAATGTCTTTTGTATTTTAAATGCTTATCTTCCACAAACAGAAACAACACATAGCCTGCAGTATTTTCAATGGCATATTTCCCTCTAGACTGACATATGTAAACAGATTTATCTCCTTCTGTACAAACAAGTATTGGTCTTTCACTAAGCATGTGTGCAAATTAGCTTCATGTAGTTTGTAAAAAACAAAATCATTACAGAAACTAAACATAAAATTACATGTTGTCTGCAGCTGAAAATATGATTTAAAAAAATACTTGCTGAAAATAATAGAAATTTAATTTAATCATTATTTCAGTGACGTTGTATGTAAATGCACTGGTGTCCTGGATTCAGTCATTACCATTCATAAGCAGCTGAGAGAGATGTAGGAAAGTTGCATTTGTTGTTAGAGTCTTTAGACCAAAGCTTGTTCTAGCACACAGTGTCAATTTCTCTGTTAAAATGCATGCATAAAAATAGAAAAAAAAACCTTAAGTCACTACACATTTTACAGAACTGAGCTACTAAAAACGTTTAACAGCAAACAGAAAATAGCACAGAAATCATTTCTAATTTTCATCACTTCAGCTTTTCCTGTTTCATTTTCACGGTGAAAGCCTTCTAGGCTGAAGTTACACCCAATTTTACAGACATTTTAAGAGCAGCAGGATCTCCTTATCTTATGTTTCACAATGAATTTTCATCATATAGATAAGCAGATGCAGCACAGTTGAAAAGCAGTGAATATTCAATGCACAATTTTTACCTTCTTTGCATTAATTTCTTTCTTATGTTTACTTTGCAAAGTAGAAGATTAGGGGCAAGGAGGAGGAATTGTTCTGCTGTCTATCTACATTACACTTCTGATACTGTATTACATCATGGCCCCACGGATATCTATTAATTCCTCCTTCCATGCTCTGTTTGCTTAATTTGCATAGCTGTGTTGAATAATATTTCCACTGTGTGCTCTTAATTTCCTAGCATGCTGTAAATAAACTGTGCTGTGAATTAGGTCATAATTTGTTTAACTTAGTAGCTTGTCATTTAAAATCTGTATACTATTACCAAATCAATGTTGCATATATATATAGCTTGCAGATTTCTGTTGATTCTAAAAGGAGCCCTCTCACACGGGACAAAAGAATATTAGTGACACTAGTAACCTGGGAGAACAGCAACACACTTCCTCACCTTCGACCCCCCAGAGAGGTATGATACCAGGCTGTGTGCACAAGATACATTAGTACACTCTCTTCTCTTTGCCACTGAGATCTTACTGCTTCTAGGATGTTAGTCATTCTATTCACTGCAACCATTTCTAAAATGTTTTCTTCAACACAGACACACAGACGTATTTTATACGACTGAATAAGGCAGGAAAAAGCATTGCAGAATTACATCTGTAATATATATATATAAAGCATTTGCATTTTCAGGAGATTAATTCTCCCATGGAGAAGATCCATGGGAAACTGAGCAATTGAACACAGAATCTGGATGGAGAATAGCAGAACATATACAACAGAATCACAGAATCACAGAATCACTAAGGTTGGAAAAGACCTATAAGATCATCCAGTCCAACCATCCACCTATCACCAATCACCAACCAACCTACACTCTGACTTCCTAATCCTCAGCTGTGTGCACCTCTCCAAATCTGTGAGGTAACAGCTAAAAATGATGCATTCCTCTGGAAGAACAAGATATGCTTCTAACAGCCCCCTCCCTCAAGAATTCTACCAGTTGCAGAGAGTTGGTGAAGCACACTAATTATTACTGCTGAACAGTTCATCCTCTGGCATCACTGGCTATATTCCTCAAGGACAGTTTTCTTAATGCAGTACTGGATGCCAGTGGGGCCATCAGCAAACACTTCTGCCTGGGAAAGGAAACAGCCTTACACTTGTACCCTGAGGATAAAGAAGCTTCGGCTTTGTTAAATCATGTACATGTCTGTGTAAGAGAACTCCACAGTCAATGGACCTCCACTGAGAAAGTCCTGCCACCAGATGTTTAAATCAAGGGCTTGTGCTAGTGCACCAGCTGATCTCAATTGCTGGCGGTGGCGGTGCGGTGCTTTCGGCTCTCTGAATTGAGCTGTCGTCTCTCTAGGTGGGGCTGTCATTTTAATAATAGATCATTGTATTTCCCAGCAGGAGGCCCACTGTCATGGTCCAAAGTAGGATGGGGAGAATTAAGCTCCTGTTTAATATTTTGTTGTTATGTCATATCACACAAACAGCATTGTTTTACTCTGCAGCCCACGGAGAGATCTCGTGCCTAGGACTTATTTGGAAGAAACAGAACTTTCAGATTTGCTTACAAAGAAAAGTTAGCTTATAAGCCTGTGCACACAAAATATACAGAATTTAGGAACACCGCCAGGGATCTGACATACTAAAAAAAATCATAGTGTAGTGTATGTGTGGTCTACTGTATTGAATAAAGGTCTGGTAGCCAGGAATCATTCAATTCCTTCCCACTTAGCTATAGTATCTGGCTAAATACATTTCATTTACAAAGCAGTTCTAACACAAGCATCACATACGCTATGTATTACTTCACAATTAAAAGTCTCGTTTATCTAAATGCCAGTGAGGTGATTAGAGACCCATATTTGCACCCCCAAATACTAGGCACATTAGGGACTCCTACGGAAATGCATAAGTAGTGTATTTCACAACCTATAGCCTGCCTGGTGGAGCCACAGGCTCCATGTAAACTCTGCCAGTGGTTGTTGCCACTGACATATAGATAATCCCACTGATCCTATCACACTTTGGACTGCTTTTGGCATGTTTTCTGGGATTGAATGCAATTTAAACCTCCCAAGCAATATTGATTTCAGCAAGCAACTACAATCTACAACCTGAAGTAGAGTAAAATAAATGTACCACCTAATCCTCACATCAAGAAAAGAACTTCAGAAAAAAGTTTCACTTACATAAAAGGAAGTAGCTTTAGGCCGTGCATTTCTGATAAGGGCAAAAACTGCAGAAGCATAACTCTCTACCATGCCAGAATGCTTGAAGAATCCATCATTGCTGTTCATTTAAGAATTATCAAACAAGTACTGTGTAAATAGGAAGGTGATGTTGACTCAGATACAATGCTGCTCAGTTCCCACAGATAGTTTATAAATATACCTTCATTTCAAATCATAATGTTTTCAAGCATTTATTATATTAACACACATTTTCAATTCAGATATTTTGCCTCCATTAACATACATTTACAAATCCAATATGTGACTGCAGCTGTCAGGTAACTCACACGTAATGCCTCTACACTTGAAGTACACTGTGTATAAATGACAGAATTTAAAAAAGCCAGGAGAGAAATAAGAACTGAATAAAATTCTACTATTAAGCAATGAAAACTTAGCTTACGAAAACAGCGTAACTATTCTCAAAACCAAACTGTCTTCAAATATTTGGCAACAATTGAAGCATAATGCATTTTATTTTATTTTCTTCTATTAAACATTAATGACCTGTGTATTCTGTTTTCATATAGTTACAAAACATGATTCATTCTATATTTGTCAAATATTCTTCTTATATATTTGTTTTTTAGCACGCAAGTCAGAAGTCAATGGAATAAAATAAATGTATCATTTCCATCACTCAGCAAACACTATTCACAAATTAAAAACAGGTATACCTTGCGCAAGAGGACTTCATCCATTAAAGACATCGGAAACCAGCTTAATTTGTCACAATGGCAGCCATTAGCTCTGCAAGGTTATGCAAATACGGCAGATGAATGAGAAAGTGCAGGCCATCCCCACTGTGTCAAGCATAAATAAACTCTTTATGAAACTGGCAGCTGAAAAACTTGTTGTGAGAAGACAGGTAAGGAAACATAAATACCTTTATCCCTTAAATAGGAACAACTTAAATAATTCTACACGTGATGCTAACGTTTGTGAAGTTACACAGTACTTTTGCTCTAAATAGCTAACGCAATTTTTAGTCTCTGAGGTTCCCTCTGAGGTTAAACCTCTGAGGTTTAGTCTCTGAGGGGGGAAGTAAGGCTCAGAATCTCTTGACACACTATCTGTGTAGAATAGGGATGTCAACTAGCAATTACAGACCTGTAGGAAGTGCTTAAATCTAGCCTGAGAATAAATTTAGATTGATGAATAATACTACTAATGAATAATATCACTGACATGGAAAGTCTTTGATTTTAGAAGTATGTGATTTTTCTGATTTCATCAAGTTAATAACTTTTAAAAGCAATACTTTCTGAATTTATGAGGCAGCAGAATGGGGGTTAATGAACCTTTAATGTCACCAATTAATGGAAACTCTACGTGTGTACAGGTATATATGATAGAAATGCAGATACACGCAAGGAGACAGACAAATAGACCTTGCAAAACTTCCTGAACAAAATTCTGAGGTGGAGCATACAGGTTAACAAGTCAACACATCACTGCCATGCCTTCAAAAATTCATTGTTGTTCTCTGTTACTATTGTCCAGAGCTTTCATGCACAGAGAGACCCTTTCTTTAAACATCAGTGTGGATAAATATTTAGCCAATGCATTTGTGAAGGGGCAGAATATATCACCTTGGGAAAGAAATATGAATGCCTCATAAGAGCTGCTGGTAGGCACAGAATAGGTCATTAAAAATGTAGGGAGGAGAGAAAGAAACACCCAAATGAATTTGAACAATAATGTAGCGGTCTGATTACCCAGAAATAATGAAGATTACACTGCAGAGGAATAAGATCATCACAATCTATTATGCAGCATTAGAGAAAGAGTCAAACATAGACTATTAAACAAATGTGCAACCTGTTTTAAAATTCTGCCTTTTTAATCATTGTGCATGTAATAATTGTTATTCCAATTAAAAAAGAAAAAAAAGTCTTGTAACTAGCTACATGTTCCCAAAAGTTGGCTACTTATGGCCTTGAGGTAATTGCTATATATTAGGCAGCATACACAAACAGAAGGTCAAAGAGAAGATAAATTGTGAGAGAGTGCTTGAAGCAAACTCCTACCTTTCACTGGGCAATTTCAGAAGGAAGACAGAGGGAATGAAGTTGTTTACATCCTCTGTTCCTGCAGTGCTAGAGTGCTGAACTCTTTAGAGGATTGAAACTCACCCTCCAGCACCCTGATGAACATTATCAGCTGAAGTTCTCATTACAACTGAACAACCCCTAGTGTACCTCTTGACCATCGACCTCTTCTCTGCTTTCCTGTTGTTCATTTTGCTTCTTGTGGAACTTCCACAACTACATGAAACAGATTTTTTCTAAGGCTGAACTTCCTTTTATTTTTTTTCCCCTTGCTCATTCTATACTGTCTTGATATTCTCTGCTCTGAAAATGGCATTTTCCCCACCACAAATTTGCAACATTTTTATCCTTCAACATCACTCATACACCACAGAGTGCATTAACTTATGTTGTACTGTCACGACAGCCCAGGTTTGGATCATTTTTCCCCATATTGGCCCTATTTGCACAAAACTGGAGAAGTTGCTACTAAGCATTTTATAGCTAAGAAGGAACAGAATATCCCACACAATCTGGTATCATTGTTGTTCCTGATGGGCTACAAAGTGAATAAATAAAACCACACAAGGCAGTTCTTCTCTACAACAGAAAAACATTTACCAAGCATTTTAATATATTTTCCCCATTAAAATGTTTAAATACTGTGCTTGCAGAAGTAATTCAAGAAAGACTCTTCCTATTACGTATTCATTCTACCACTCTTCCCTCTGACACCCTCTCCACTTCCCACTCAATCTACACATTCTTGTTAACAACTTCTTAAAAGGTAGAAAAAGATATGGAGCCATAGGAAACGCTTCTCTGAAGTTTCACTAATGAGGAAGCAGATCTTAAGGCTCTTGCTGCTATTGGGCTCATTTGTATTTTTTATGAGCTGATGTACTAGTGGGTAGAGAAGAGACAGACTCTCTACTGGCAGATTAACCAGCTCTTTAAGGGTGCCTGCTATTAATTTTGGTTATTCATCTGCACATCTGTCTCTGCCCAACTGTGGCATGACTGTTGCTCCTTGCAGCTCACTTCATTTAACCAGAAGCTTTTTTCCACTGAAATCTGTCAGCTCGTTCTGTTCTCTTAAAAGATCTTGAAGGTCCAATCGCTCATTTCTACTAGCGGGGATAAAAAGATTTCTGAAAATAAAATTTTAACTTCATAGTTATTGACCACATATTTATTCAGCACATGTCACTGACATAATGGTTACTAACCACAACTGGTATCATCTATTATTTTCTTTAAGAAAACATGCCTTGCTTAACTCAGTGTCCTAGCTGTGACTCCAAGGCAGCCAGTCATATTGACAAAATCTCTGAATGGAAGACAGCTTAAATCCCCCATTGCCTTAAAAATTCCATAGGCAATACCTCTGATCTTCCAACAGAAGAAATTATAGGTTATACAACATGTCAGACAACAGATATTGTATTCTCAAATGGATAACACTGCTTTGCCAAAGCTTGTCCTTCTTCTGTAGCTTAATTCCAAAAGTAAAAGTCATATGATCTCTTCCATTTTCTAGACTTGGACCTTGAACAATTGACCTTGGATGTTACTAACAACTGCCTACAAAGCTTAGTACATTACCATTTCAGAAGGAATATATAGTACATTACTCTGCAGTTCATTTAAGCTCTGATTCTGTCTGACTACTGAATCATTCATTTAGGGAACCAGAGGAATCCTCTCAAGCAGTTCACAGATCTGGCAAGTAGGAATCTGGAATCTGCTCTTTTTTACCTTGCTGCTTGAGCTGCTGTAAACTCTTGCCTACACAAACAAAAGACTGCTAAAGACTGTATATTATCTGTGCCTGCCCTTTTTAAGACCCCAACATGACTGCTTTGTGATTCACCCGGTTTAGTTACAAGTGATGTAACAGGATTGGGATTAGATCACATCAAGTGAATTCTGCTGGCATTTACATTTGCTTTAAGAGGAATTTCAGTTGAAAAGTTCTTATGTGGACAAACATCACTGTTTTTCCCACTTAAGAAATGTGCCGTGTACTGTTTACTGATATTAAAACCACAATGGCCAGTGCCCAAAAGAACCACTGGGTACAGGTATCAGTTCATTCCTTTATTAGGCAAGAAGTCAAGCCTAAATGTGAATCTTTTTTCTGTTGGTTTATCAGTGTTCATTTAGCTTGTCAATGCTCTTATTGGTCTGAAGGTTAACCATTTGAAGTAATATTACTGAAAAAGACTTTCCTCCTCTCAGTTTCGCCTGGTTTACAACAATACAGGATTCTCCAAATCAGGCTGTTTTCCACAGAAACTCTTTAATGAAATCTCCTACTTGATTTCCGATGCCAGAATAACACAAAAGAACATATCCACTGCAACATTTTCACCATGGATGATCATTTGTCTATTCTTGCAATAACATTTCCAATTTATTCTCAGTAACACTTAATATCAACTTAGTCAAATTTGATTAACCATACAGAAATTTGAGCATTTATTTTCACCCGGCCTGGATGGAAGCAGGCTTAGTGCTTAGCTCTAACCGTTAGCTGTTTCTCACAAATCCTGTCACGCCATGTCTCTTTTGTACCAAAAGCATGTCTCTTTCCACAAAAGCAGATCCTTCCCCTTGAAGGAGCTTCTTAATCTTCTGCCCCACAAAGACTGCAAGCTAAGTATTATTAAAATGAGAAAATTCATGCTTTTGAAGATGCTGAACATTTCTGCTGTGTCTCCAGAGAGGTAACAACTGCCTAAATAGGATATACAGTGCCTAAGCACTTTGAACAATACTAGTGTTCAGAGGATTTTTGGAATACTAACATTTCATTCCTATATTAAAAGGATTTTTTCAACCTCTCCAACTCTGGAGCTCTTGCTTGAATCCAGCATGTGACTAAATATATCCTTCTCTAATGGCAGAACAAACATCTGAAATTATTCCAAGAAAGCCTCAATTGGCATTCCGTCACAGGGACCCTACTACCCTCACACAAAACAAAAAACATTCTGGAGGCACACAGGCATTGCTCTGGCTACTATGTGTTTTATTGACCACAGTTACTACAAAATCTGTGTGAAATTCTTAGCAAGATGCCTAATCTACAGCAATCCAAGGGGTGTTGGACTCAGTACTGCAATAGAAATTGGATTAAAACTGGGGAGAATATGGTCCTTAACTCTGGGGGAGGCTCTATGTTAAAAGGCCAACCGAGTATCTTAATTACCTAACCTGTTTTTATAACAAAGACAGCCCTGCTATTGGAACTCTCCTCTTACTAGCATGTTTTATTATTTAATTCTTATAACAAATAAGTTACACCACTTTCAGGCAATGTAAAATAGCTATTATTAATTATATGTCCTCAAATTAAAAGAAAACAAACAAATAAACTTATACTACTATACCTCAGCTCAGAATTCCTATGGTAATTGTGCGTGATCCTCACACAATTTTTTTATGGTCTCATTAGTGAGTTCTACAAATGCATGCAGTGGCACTATGCCTTTCTCAGGTTACTGCTTTGATTAGGATGATAGCAATCCCTTAAAGTACATATTCCAAAGTCTAAGATAGCAAAAGCACTGAAGCTCATTTTCTGACCAAACAAAAACACTCTATAAATATATTATGAACATATATTAATATTCTATATTTTCACATCTATGAAGAACTTCAAAAAACTTAGAGAGATTAAAATAGTTTTCATTAAAACAGCTTTAGTTCATAAACCAGAAGTGATCCCATGATGGAAGCTGGTGCAGTCTTAAAAGAAGATAAATATTTCCACTGAGTGTAAGGTCAGTAATACCAGTGCAATTGAACATTTAAAACTTAACTGAAATAACATTGTCTAAACAACAACAAGAATTTAGAGTTCACACAGTCTCTTAGATTCTGCTCTCTTTATGAAATTAAATAGAAACAATCCTTTGCATTTATAATGTTATTAAAAGCTTGCTGATTCATGACCTTTTTGGTTTAAAATACATATTTTTTCAAAATCTCAATTATAAGCACTTTTGTCAGTCATTTTTTCCTTCTTCATATGCTAGTTGTTAGTTCACATGCATTTGGTCAAAAATTATCCTTACAAAATAGTAAAATGAATAGAAAAATCTAGTGAATGCCATCATCAATGAAGTACATGAGCACTATTAATCTTCTAAATAAGAAAAAGGAAATTTGGGTTGGGTTGTCTGCTGGGAGAAGTAACATTTAAATTAGCATTTTATTAATTAAGTTTATTTTTTAAAAAATCTTGAAACATCATTTGTGTTCTAATATTTTCTGAGCAAAAAATTAAGTCACTGTAGTATGGATTTTGACAGCTAAGACAATAACAATCTAAAAAGTAGCAAAGGAATAACTGTAGTCAGAGATAAAATGTGAGCTTGTGAAATGGTTACCTCCTTTAACTGGGGTTATTATACTTTTCTTTAGAGTTATAAATCATACTTTAAGCTAATAGATTTGTTCAACGCTTTTGAACAAATTATTCTCAGATTGCTTTATATTGGTACCTACCTTTCTGCTTTGACTTTCCACAGCACCACTGAACCATTTGAGAGGTAACTGATCAACATTTATTCTGATTAGCAAATCTCTACCCTCCATTCCACGTTCGTTTTACGTTGGGTTCCTTAGATGCCCACATCAACAGTTATAATAGACAGTTAACATGCACATTTCCCAAAAGATGCCAAAATGCTGAATGTTCTCCATCAGACTCCTGAGCAACTCAAGAGAAATAGCCCAAACAAAATATTCTTAAATTTCTATCCTCAGACCTGCCTTCCCCCAATGGAATGAGCACTGTGAATAACAACTATACTTCTAGTTAACTTTAAAAATAAAGCAAGAAAAAAAATGCCAGCACAGTTCCCCAGGGATGTACTTCTCTAGCAGTGGGAATCAGCATTCGTTACTTTATGGCAGTACGTTCTGCATGCTTAGCTCTTTAGTATATAAAGTCACTTCATCAACCCAATTATTTCTTTTTTTTCCTGTTTTTTTCCCCCAAAGTAACTCTAAACTACTTTAAAACACGTTCATTACAGAAATGATTCAACAAGCACTGCTGCAAACCATGGAAATGTAAAAGCTGTTAAAAATGTATTAAATGCTGTCCGTGCCACAAGGGTACTAGTGTAAAATGACCTTAAGTTTAAAGGCTCCCTATGAAGGCTGAACAGTAATCTGCTCTGCTTCTCCTAATGAATAACAAATGGGCCTTCACAATTCATTTAGTTCAGTACAAGCTGCCATTACAACCCATTTTGTTTTTTTAACTTTGTGGTAATGTATCATCTTGCCTGAGTCTATGTCATCTTCTTGAAGGTCACCAAAGGTATGCAACTCCATTCTTAATAATGAAAAAAAGGAGGAAAGAAAAAGAGATATGACAAATTCTGACAAAGCGCCAACCAGTCCATTCTGTCATCCTGTATCACCTAGTGAGGCTTGTACTTCCTACACAAAAATGCTTCCTGTTTTGTTAAGAAAGCTAGATAATTATCAAAGTCTTCAAAATTATTTTTTCAATTAATAGCTAAAATAAAACAATATAAGGGAAGTTTAAGAATTCCATGAGTTCCTATTTACTTATCGTTGATTTTCTGCTATATAATCTGAATCTGAGCATTCAAAAAGGAATTAAAAGACCACAAATATTTATCTTTATTTCACAGGTATTTAGAAACACGTATTATGTTGCTATGGACAATTAGCCTTTTATCCAATTTTACTTGGTAGTTTAACTTACTCACCCTAAGGTTTTAATTATCCCTTCAGTCTGCATGCTTAGGCCTCAATCCATGCAGCTGGAAATCTGCCTCAGTGATGTTATAACCTTGTTAATGTAACAAAAGAGGAGTTTACTTAAAACTGTACTGACTGTGGATATAAGCCAAATTTACTTGAAAGAGGAAAGAGACTGTCAAAAATCCTACAATAAACACAGAAATGCAGTTCTTTCATAACCTTCACCTTAATTCATAGAGACAAGCAATTTACATGTAAGTGGATTCATATGGCCTGTGAGGGGCCTCTCCTCGCCGGAGTTGGGCTATTCTTTGTACCCTACCCCCATCTTTAACAAAAAGCCTCCAACAGCTCACTTTACAGAAATGGCAGAGTATCTGCAATCTTTTTTAATCACAATAAGGCATAATTAAGATAAACATTTATAAAGCTAGTCAGTATCAATAAAGAGGCATAATTTCATAAAGCGGATTTCAAGCTTTTGATTGTCAAATACATATTTTAAATTCAATAAAGCTTTTATTTGAAGAGTGTAAAGTTGCAGTCCTAATGAGGTAATAGTTACATTAGCCTTAAGTGGAAGTTGCTTGTCATATACTGATATCCCCTGTTCATTTAGTTGCTAAATTACAGTAGGGATTTCCTAAGTTCATCTGTTAATTAGATTCACTTTTAGGCTAGATACTAACAGAAAACTACATTAGACTAAACAAAACATCACTGCATTGAAGTGTTGAAGGGAGATCTTTCTAAAAAAAAAAAAAAACCATATACATTATATTTCATTACATTATATTACATGAAAATACTGTAGGCAGTTTTCATTCTGACTGGATCCCTTGTTTTTTGTGGGGGGTTTTTTTTGAGTTTTTCAGGTGTTGCTTTTTGTGTTGCCTTTTTTTTTTTTTTTTTTTAAGAAGGGATCTGGTGGGAGGGGCAGTGGTGGGTAGTGCGGTGCTGCTCATGTATACATAGCTATAAAACCTCTAGTTTTGCTTCAACAGCTTTATTCCAGTTTTTGATAAAATAATAAGCAGAGGGAGTGGGTATCCAAAACAAAACTGGAAAGCAGACACATTTCTGTCATATACTCTGAAAGTTTAAGTATTTTTAAATACACAGAAGGTCTTTTCTTAAAGCTCACGAATGTCAGAGTATTTTCCACTCTGTGAAGAGGGTATCAGGTTGCCGGATGTCAGATGAGGATCAACCACACTTCTTGGGTTTCTATTCTTTAAGTGTTACGTAATAATCCCTACTTCGATGCTACTGAATCTCACAATAGTCCCAAGCCCAGCTCCTGCTCTAACCCCACAGACACGAACCACTTGCTTTTTGTTCACAGACCACACAGGAAAAAAGATCAGCTTCTCAGGATAGTCATGAGAGACCTTGATGGGGTTATAGTTATCAAACACTATTAGTCCCCTAAGCAGTAATGAGGAAGGCTCATGGTTTGATTCTTTGAGAGTGATGAGTTTTGAAAGTTCCGATCTCTCTTCCTTTTAACTGCATCACTCCTTCCTAATGCATTTGAGATTCAATTTGCCAGAAGATGCAGACAGTTGAATATAACCACCCTGAAGTCCCCTCACTACTACTCACTGACTGATGCAATAAGGTCCTATGCTCGCACCTGACTGCATTTTCTCCAAAACTCCTCAGGCCTAAGGACAAAAAAGGCAGTACACAAAAGTAAAATTACATTCTTAGGAACATGGATTTAACTACAATTAAAATTTATTTTAATAATTTGTATCTACAATGTACATAATGTGGATTTGAAACTATCTAGGCTAGCTTTGATTCTGTGTTTCAAACAGAGTTGACAAATTATTTTAAGTGTCCTATGAGCTCCACCTTCAATATTTTCTCCTTGGTCCCTTTCTGTGTTTACTAACTTGAAAGATAGCTCAAGTGAGTTGAAAAACAGAATAACGAAATAGTAAATTCAATGACCGTTTCTGTTAGATCAATCTACATCTCCCTCCAACCTAGGAGATGAGAACTGTTTAAGACTTTGAAAGAATGCAAGATGAGTTGGAAAGCAAAAAAGAATCACTAGTAACTAAAATGCCATTAGGAATATGGTGATCCTCAGAGACCAATGTGGCCTAATTTTGGTCAGAATCAAATGCAAAAAAAGATAAACTACATGTTTGAGGTAGGAGTGGTTAGTAACTGGGAAGAGTTTAACCACAAAAAAAAAAGAAGTACTTTTCTATTTCTAATATAAGCCAATGAATCACAGTTCCCCTTAGTGTATATGTGTTGACAAAATTAAAGACGGATGTTTTTAGAGAAATTCAGAATCATATCAGAAAAAAATACAGTCTTTCACTTTCATTCCCCAGTATACCTTCATGCAATGTAATAACCATAGTATTTTTGTCAGAATTATGTAAGCTCCTCTACAAATGCAACAATATTTACCAACAATTGAAATTTTTTTCCAATAGCAGCATCTGCATAAATTTGTGCTGTCATCAAGCTTTTGTTTCCCCTTGAAAAGTTTATCTAGTCTGTTGAAGCCACACTGCACTAAGGAAGCAAGCCAAGGTGTCCTTTTAAGGTGATGTTTATCCTGAACACATCAGTTTGACTATAAGACATAGCACAGACTTATATATGTACCTTCTTATATAACTTCTTAAATAATGCTTCTCTTTCCTAATGTATCCTGGCACACTGCACAATAATGTGGACATAGCCATGTTTATTCATAATCAGAAAAAATCAAGATGAGTTCATCCTCATTTCCACTGCCATCACTGTCATGATCCAGCAGCCTCTTCTAACAGCAGTGCAGCATTGAAAGGAGAGGTGTTGTTCACAAGAAATTCAGTGTTTTAGCACATTTTTGTGTGGCCATTCGCCATATTTCACCAATTATACTTGGAAATCCTCTTTTTACAACTATATTTCTAGATTCACGCTGTTTAGACAGTGTTGGTAGTATACATGATATGTGTTATTTTTATTACCTGGTATGTTACAGCAATGCTTAATGGCCTGGAGCCCATTATGCCTGGCACCATGTTAATAAATTTATTGAAGAGTCTTGTTAGGCTTATAATCTATATTGGTAATCTATACACAGCTCAGTGGGAAGGCATAAACGCCAGTAGAAAAAGTCATGTAAAATTCTCTCTCTGATTTTAAGACCGGTATGAGTACGTTTCCTTCCCCAAAAGACAGAAACTCTCTGACCAATTGAGGCACTGGCACAGGCTGCCCAGGAGGGTGCTGGAGTCACTGTCCTTGGAGCTGTTAAAGAAACGTGGAGATGTGGTACTGAGGGACATGGTTAAGTGGCAGTATTAGTGGTAGGGGGATGGTTGGGCTGGATGACATTAGAGGTCTTTTCCAACCTTAATGATTCTATGACAATAAATTCTTGCAGGTTTCATTATATCAGTTAGATAAATGTGTAAATATGACTTATGCCCTGACATGAAAAAAGGCTGCCACAATCTCACACTTTACTAAGCATGACATACTTAATAGCATGCCTCAGACATGAGAAGAAAAACTTCAAACACATCCTCTATCTTACTAGGCAATTGAGAACCCAATGAGAGGAAACAAAGCAATAGGAAACAGAATTTATTTTCCACATCACACAGAGAAGTATTTGTTTTGCTGGGTGTGTGGGGAAGGTGAAGGAACAAAGAAGCACAAGAAGGAGGCAGCAGTGAATTTACTTTGTAGCGCATAAGTAGCAATGAGAAAGCAAGGGAGGCTTTTCCTTGCTGTCATTAAGAAAGCTGTTCTACTTGATAGCTTCTGTTTTCTCTTCTGAATTTATCAAAACTTTTCCTTTTAACAGAAAACACCATCATAAACAATTTAAAGTACATTTCATATTTATATGTAGTATTAAACAGTAGTGCAGTAATTCAGTCTAATAATACAAACTTTTAAATTTCTTTGGTTCTACACTTTCGTAAATCTGAGTTTACATTAATTAAGCGTTGCCACATCAGAAGACACTCAGGTTATAAATCCTACCATTGAACTGAATGTTGTGGGTCTCAATTATGCAAGGTTTGCCACTGGAAAAAAGGGAAAAACTGACCCATCATATTTTGAAGTCTAAAATGCAGAAACATCTGCTTGAATCATATTCATTTGGCTGAGGTTACGAGTTTGGGAGCCTGCAGTTGATCAGCACTGCCTGAGAAGTCACAGAGGCCAGTGGGAATTACGGTAAGAGGGTTTCAGTAGACAAGGGCGTAATTCAGTCAGCTTTGAAAAAATATATCCACGAACAGAAGCCTAATTTCTCCTTGCTTTTTAACTTTCAGTTTCCTACTCTTCTTTGCTGTCTTTTGAGCCACCTGTTCTTTTCAGTATATTTATCAGAGGTTGAAGCCTTCACATTCCTATGTTGGCTGAACTTCAAAACAAATACCATCCTATTTCATCACTTTTATCAACTTTTTACATACTAAAAGCACTTTAAATACGGTGTTAAAACAAACCATATATAGCTTTCTCAAGTTCAATAATTACAGAATATAGTTCTTTTCTACAGTACTGATCTTCTGGTAAAATGATTTTGTTGTTTACTTTTTCTTACATTAAAAAAAAAAACAAACACAACATACACACCCACAAAAAGAAGTTGTGCAATGGAAACCTGAAAAGAAGTGTAATTCTTTAGGTAGACTGCATAGTAACATTTTCCTCATCTAAAAAGTTAACACAGATAAACTCACCAGTAAGTTATCTTCAGCTTAACTTCAGATAAAAATACTAAGTTTTCTTACTGACTAGGATTTTCTAAGTCCAGACCCGAACTTTCATTGTCTTGGTTTGTACAGCCCTCTTCCTCTTACCATTGTCCTGTAGCACTGAAAACAAATTCCTATTTCCTTTTATCTTTTATATACCATTCTTCTTATCACTGTTCCTCTCTGAACACTAGTCTATATCACATGAGTTTAGAATACTATGAATCAAGATATATCATGGATTGAACCGTTGTATTTTAAACACTAACACATAAATTCAAAGACAGAGATGTATTTCAGTTTAAAGATGCTGATTTAAAAAAAAAAAAAAGGAAAAAAAGGAAAAAGAGAAGCAAACATCATTCTTTATACTGAGATTGTATCTTCAATGACTATTTGCATTACAAAAGAAAAACAAGACTATGCACCTGAAAGTCCTGTACGCAGCAGAGCCTGTAAGCCTGAATCACTGTGAATCCCATCTGCTTTCTAAGAGGTCTGCTCATAGAGAGTGTAACTGCCTGTTCTTTAAAACAATTATTTCATCCATTGTATTGTCCTGTAAATCCACTTATTCTCTGTAGATCAACAGAAGCTAAAGATTATGTGAAATGTGATCTTTATTATTTCCAAAGTGAAATAGTTGAATTAGTAGAACAGGTTCTCAAAAAATGATTTTAAAATCATCTGATATTAACTACAATCATTGTGTTCCAGTGTAAGGGAGCAATGTGCAAGGAAAGAACTTATACTTCAGAGGGAAAATAAATTTTAGGAACATAGTTCAAGAACAACAGCCAAAGAGTTTAAGGAAGCATCCATTTATGGACCTCTTCTTGTCCATGAATTTGTCTAACCCCTTTCTGAGTTGATGCCATCTGCCTTTTGGGGAAGCAAGTTCCCAAAGGTCTCCAACCAATGACCCTGTAAAGCATGCCTTCTCTCTCTTCTGAATCAATCACTGATTAACTGCAACAACAGCCTGATGTTCCCTATTCTGGAGGATCTGGTAAACAACAGTTCCACATTCAGCCTATGCCTCCTTTGTGATTCTGTAAACTTCAAACATATCCCGTCCCTGCCTTCCCCTTTTCCTCATAAAGCAGCTGCAGGATCCCCTTGATCTTTCTGCCATTCAAGTTCTGGGGAAAGCACTTAAAGCAAGAAAACCCCATGAAGCATTGTGGACCTTCCAACTGAAAATGTTTGCTGAAGCACCTATCCCAGCCTTCACACTGCTTTTCTTGTCATCAGGTACCAGAGTGGGTAGAGAATTAATGGCAAAAAACAGAAATAAAAGTGCACTACTAGGTTACTGGAGTACAACTACCATCAAAGTCTCTTTCTTCTTAACAAATGCCTCAAAACCATACAGATCATAGGAACCCAGAGGATCACTTTTTCAGCTACAGAGACAAAAGCTTAAATTTCTATGGTTTCTTAAGAACATTACTAATTGAAAACCAAAATTCTTATGTGATGAGGAAAACAAACTAAACTTCAATAGCAGGTGCAAATCTATTTTAAAAGTAGAATATGACCATAAGGAAAAAAATGAAGAAATAACACTTTCTTTCCAGGCTAGTAAAATTTCAACTCTCTTGTCTTACAAAATAAAAAATATATTATAATTCAGTCTGAACATACCACTGCCAAGTGAAAAGAAGTTTGGTGACACTCATATGTCTTTAAGTAGGAGAAGCTTTGTCAAGTAAACAGCTCACTCATTCTATTCTCACAGAGAGAAACATTTTATTGCTTTGTGCCCCTTTATTGTTTACAAAAGAAAAACGTCTCTTCATTTTAGTCAAGAAAGCTTCTGTTCCAGAGAACAAAGTCTTCATTTGGGTTTCTCTAATCTTTGTGGTGTTTGCAAGTTGGTGTCAAAAATGTTAGTGACAGCATGCTGTGTTACAGGTCTATGGGGCAAAAGCAGTCACAAGAGACTTTTCACCCAGGTTAGGAGACCACATTACCATTCTAACTACTTCCTATGGAAGTCACAGTTGTATCAACATCCTGCTGTTTTGTTTGTATTTAACTTGGGCTATGACTCTCTACACTCTCAGCATGAATCCTACAATTAAATGGAAGCAGTCCACCAGTTACTAAAAAGCAGTCTAGTGTTCTTCATTCAAAATGGTACAATTTTTGAGACAATCAACTTGCTATCAATTCACTGAACACATTTATAATATGCATTACCAAAGTTGAAACAAGATTAAATAATCATTCAAAAAAAGATTGAGAAAAATAGTAAACTACTTTCTGAAAAAAAAATATTTTTTCTCCACTAGCCTATTGTCTAAGCTGTCAAGTAAAAATATGTTATTTTAGAGAATTCATGTGGGAGAAATTATCATAGCTATCCTTCTCCAAACATAAGTTATAGCAGAGCTAGCAAAGTAGAAAAAGAAATGTAATGACACTATTTCCAAAATAATAATTATTAATAGTCTAAGAATTCTGACTGTGCTGTATTTGCTTAAAATTCAGTTCAAAGACTATCCTTTATTTTCCTGTATCCACTACTATTTATTTAGCTTAGAACTATGTTCAAGGTAGGTGCTGCCTCTTTTTCAGACAATCTTTTAGTATAACAGCATTTATAAAATAAGGATAAAGTATATTTTGCCTACATTTCTTTTTATAACACCTCGATTTCCAGCCTAGGCAAGAATTATCTATTTTCTCTTTTGTTTGTTTTTT